>CAUYTI010135703.1:0-11865 GCA_963575145.1 Galago senegalensis | reverse complement strand
TGGGATCACTTGTTCTTTTCTTGCTAATATGTTTGAGTTCTCTGTGGATTCTGGTTATTAAGCCTTTGTCGGAGACATAACCTGCAAATATCTTCTCCCATTCTGAGGGCTGTCTGCTTGCTTTACTTACTGTGTTCTTGGCTGTGCAGAAGCTCTTTAGTTTGATCAGGTCCCAGTAGTGTATTTTTGGTGTTATTTCAATTGCCCAGGGGTCCTCCTCATAAAATATTCACCCAGGCCAATTTCTTCAAGAGTTTTTCCTGCACTTTCTTCTAGTATTTTTATAGTTTCATGCCTTAAGTTTAAATCTTTAATCCAGTGAAAGTCTATCTTAGTTAATGGTGAAAAGTGCGGGTCCAGTTTCAGTCTTCTATAGGTCACTAGCCAGTTCATCCAGTGCCATTTGTTAAACAGGGAATCTTTTCCCCATTGAATGTTTTTAATTGCCTTGTCAAAGATCAGGTATTGGTAAGTAGCTGGGTTCATCTCTTGGTTCTCTATTCAGTTCCATACATCTACCTCTCTGTTTTTGTGCCCGTACCATGCTGTTTTGATCACTATAGATTTATAGTATAGTCTGAGGTCTGGTAGTGTGATTCCTCCTGATTTGTTTTTGTTTTTAAATAATGGCTTGACTATTCGAGGTTTTTTCCTGATTTCATATAAAATGAAGTATTATTTTTTTGAGATCTTTAAAGTATGACAGTGGAGCTTTAATAGGGATTGCATTAAAACTGTATATTGCTTTTTGCACTATGGACATTTTAACAATGTTGATTCTTCCCAGCCAGGAATGCGGTATGTTTTTCTATTTGTTAACATCTTCAGCTATTTCTTTTTCTTAGAGTTTCATAGTTCTCTTTATAGAGATCTTTCATGTCCTTTGTTAGGTAAACTCCCAAATAGTTCATAATCTTTGGCATTACTGTAAAAGGAATAGAGTCCTCAGTGGTGCCTGTGGCTCAGTGAGTAAGGCACCGGCCCCATATACTGAGGGTGGTGGGTTTAAGCCTGGCCCCGGC
This sequence comes from Galago senegalensis, assembly GCA_963575145.1. Lineage (NCBI taxonomy): Eukaryota > Metazoa > Chordata > Mammalia > Primates > Galagidae > Galago > Galago senegalensis. The sequence continues at coordinate 10,843 of CAUYTI010135703.1, read as the reverse complement.
CAAACTGCAACACAAAAATAGCTGGGTGTTGTGGCAGGTGCCTGTAGTCCCAGCTACTCGAGAGGCTGAGGCAAGAGAATCATCTAAGCTCAGGAGTTGGAGGTCGCTGTGAGCTGTGATGTCACGGCACTCTACCGAGGGTGATAAAGTGAGACTTTGTAACCAATTTATAGCTTTCATACAAAAGCTATATCCCAATTATAGCTGAAGAATATGGGGAAAGGGTAGAGGTTGGGGAGGGTAGGGGAAAGGATCAGTGGAGGGAGGGTAATTGGTGGGACCACAGCTATGGTGCATCTTACAAGGGTACATATGAAATTTATTAAATGTAGAATATAAATGTCTTAACACAATAAATAAGAGGGTGCTGTGAAGGCTATGTCAACCAGTTTGATGAAAATATTTCAGATTGTGTATAAAACCAGCACATTGTACCCCATGATTGCATTAATGTACACAGCAATGATTTAATTTTAAAAAAAGAGAGAAATGGGTTCGGCCCCTATGGTTCAAGCAGCTAAGGCGCCACCTGAGCTGGTGGGTTTGATTCCAGCCCTGGCTTGCCAAACAACAGTGATGGCTGCAACCAAAAAATAGCTAGGCATTATGGTGGCACCTGTGGTCCCAGCTACTTGGGAGGCTGAGGCAGGAGAATCGCTTGAGCCCAGGAGTTGGAGGCTGCTGTGATCTGTGATGCCAGAACACTCTACCCAGGGTGACACCTTGAGGCTCTGTCTCAAAAAAAAAAAAAAAAGACAAGAAAAGAAAAGAAAAAGAAAAAAACACAAAATCTTCAAAATAGAAAATATGAGATAAATTTTTATTTTTTTGTTATATGAAACACTCTATCTCATTTTTTTAACTCTAAAATCTGCAACTGATTGCTAATGGTATATCAGTGGAACTTAAACACTTCATTAGGTATCTCATAAAGAACACCCAGAAACACCACTTCCTTCCGAGGGGAAAGAAAGGTGGTGGTCTCCCATTCTGATTCTATTGTCCATATGAAGTCACATAAGTAGTGGAACCTGTTTTTTTTGTTTGTTTGTTTGTTTGTTTTTCAGTTTTTGGCTGGGGGCTGGGTTTGAACCCGCCACCTCTGGTATGCGGGGCCAGTGCCCTACTCCTTTGAGCCACAGGCGCTGCCCAAACATGGTGTTTTTTTTATGCAAGCATGATGTGGGAAAGATTTCACATGGTTGTGATTAATGACTAGAAATTATTAAATATCATGAGTTTAATTTGACTTTTTCTCTATCTTCCCCACTCCCTGTGATCCCTCAACATCCTCTTCTAGTTTTAGAATTAAATCTGAAGCCTTCCAACATTAAGAAATAGATACACAAAGGACTCGTGTAACTGTGTACCCACAAAGTTGAATCAGAAGGGCCTTTCATTTATAATAAATGTATGCACTGTATATAATTGAGAACTAAATGGAAGTGGCTGCCTGAGTAAATACACTTATGTGAAGTCTGTTTAGACCACCCTAAAGAGTTTCACATGCTACAGATCTTAAATTTATCTTTTTATCCACTTGACAGATTTTTTGTTGTGGCAGATATTCTGTTATCCTGGCTCACTCTCCTATCTTGTATTTTTTTTTCTTCTTACAAAGAAATCAGACATTTCTCTATAAGAAAACATTCCACCTATCTTTTGACGGTGATACTCACCAGGATATTTTCAGAGATGAAAAAAGTCACTTAATATTTCTATTCTGTATACATTCTTTTAACCCCCCACAGAGAGTCTGGCACATCTGTTAAGGGCTTTGCCTGTTGGCGAGGAAATTAGGAAAATTAACCCAATGCATACCTATAAAAATGTATTAGGTGCCTACCTATAAGCTGCCCACATAGCCTAAGAGAGGTAAAAGTGATCCAGATCAGCTTCCCACCAAAACTCATCAGCTAGGAGAGGCAGACATAGGAACAGTAAACCACAGAACAGCTTAATACCAAAGTACAATGGAAATGCTGGGGAAAGACAGAGAAATCAACCATAAATATACCTTAACAGTTCAGGACTAGAGGGAAAGACGAAGAGACATCAGTATATGGATGAGAGACGTGGACAGATGGTCACATAACCAATGCAATAACTTCATAGTGAGCTGACATGAGAGAAAGCACAACACTAAGGTAATCCCTGCAAGGTAATCCCTGAATTTTACCATGATCCTATAGGAATGATCTCAACAGAATAAAAGGGACGATAAGAGCTCCAATGAACTAAACGCAGTTATCAGACAGAGATCATCCCTTGTTGTCACTCATTTAGCAACAGTACAGACAATTTTATTTTATTTTATTATTATTATTTTTTTGAGACAGAGCCTCAAGCTGTCCCCCTGGGTAGAGTGCTATGGCTTCACTGCTCAGAGCAACCTCCAATTCCTGGGCTCAAGCGAGTCTCCTGCCTCCGCCTCCCAAGTAGCTGGGACCACAGGCACCAACCACAACGCCTGGCTATTTTTTTTTTTTTTTGGTTGCAGCCATTATTGTTCTTTGGCAGGTCCAGGCTGGATTTGAACCTGCCACCTCAGGTGTACGTGGCTGGTGCCTTAGCCACTTGAGCCACAGGCGCCAAGCCCAGACAATTTTATTAAACCCATCAGTTAGCTCTTTCAGTATTAGCAGAATTATTTTTAATAATGTTTACAGAAAAATAACATGACTAAATTCCATAGGAATTTTATGTAGAAAAGCTGAGCCATATGGTGCAGTGAAAAATATTAAAAGATAAATACCAAGACAAGTTTGGTTAAAATAATAAACATAATTTAAATGCGATATACAGTCACATATATCAAATACATCATTATTGTGATGGAGATTTTAAATATTTTTGATTAAAATTATATGAATGGGATTATATCAACAAAAATTATTTAAACAAAAATCTGTTAATATATGTGTGTCTACTATTCTTCACTCAGGATGTAATCAGAGCGCAACCTCATGTCTCACTATCACTCATTAATTAAATACTCACTTATTCTTCTGCCCCAGGCTGAACCCCCAGGTATAAAAAGCTGTGGTGTTGCTTAAACTAACAGAGCACTAGAACACACTGCCCAGTCCAGTACAATTATGCACAAGCCCCAAGTCAGAGTTAATCAGCGAGGGCATGCAGACTGCAGGTTGGCCACCTGCAGTAAGGAGGGAAGGCAGACACGATCCTTTTCTTCTTCCCTGCTTACGTCTGAACTTTCTCCTTCAGCATCTAAACATGGTCATGTGTCCTCTAGCCCTGCCAGGGTCACAGCTACAGAGTGGTTGAGTTCTCACCTGCCTGGTGTGCTGTCAGATGATTTCGAGCAGTCTACATACGGCATTTACTCCACAGCTGACTCTCAGGGACACTTCTGTACCCATTTCTGTCCTCACCTATATTGCTGTGGCCACGGTGAAGGCACCATTCTATACTTCTTTCCTCTTAGCTCCTAAGGGGACCTGAGACCCGCTTTGGTTTGTTCTCTTCCGAAGCCTGTTAACACGTTTAACCGGCCCTTAACCATGGGATCTGCAATGGTTCTCCCTCTCCCCGTGATGCTCTGCTCTTGGCCAGTATCTGGTCATCTGCAAACACTCAAACATCCTTAGTAAAAACCAATGCTGAGTGTTCAGACTGGTGTCAGCTGAGTGATGGTCCTTCTCCCTTCCCAGCCTATCAGCTCATCAGAGCTTCTCTCAGGCTCCATTTCCTGGACATGAGTCAAAGTCCTGCTTCCAGAAATTCAGGGGACTCATGACAAGCTCCTCAAAGGTTTGATGTGAAAAACAAGGCCCCGCTCACCCTCCCTATTGGGCAGCTCTGTAATTTTTCTTCATGAAATGCGTTTCTGGATTTATAGCAGATTATCTGCCCATCATATTGCTGTGCTAATACAAGCCTGAAATCATTCAGAAAGCAGCACAGCACTTACATGTAGCTCAGTGAAGTTTCTGTGGTGAGAGAGGAGGAAATGCCATATTCCTGACTGAAATACAGATTTACCTGTGGCAGGAGACAGAAGAAGGGATACGAATAGAAATAAAACCTCTATTTCAAAGATACCAGTTCTCAAAACCTTCGTGTCCACCACTAGGGGTTATGTTTTCCATCCTCAGATCATCCATATTCCAACCTATTTATTAAAATACTATTCATGACAGAAAAAAATATGCTTATACCAGCTTGATTAAATCACTCAATATTTACTTTAAAATGAATATGAGCAAATATTACATTTTATTTTAGATGCTTTTATATTTAGAAATTGAGTGAAATTCTAGAATTCTGTTACCTTTGAATGGATATCATAAAAAATTTATAAATGTTCTTTAGTTCCACTCTTATTAAATTGTTTTAATTGGGATGTGATTTCAAAATAATTTATAAAAGAGGAAAAGCTTTAAATAAAAACTGTCTGAATACCCCTAATGTATTTATTGAGGACTTCACAAATATGTTCAAAAGTTAAAGGAAGTGTGTTTGTAGTATCTGCGAACTAATGATAGTGAGTCAATGAACAAAGAATCTCACTCAAGAGGTACAAAATATCTGAAAGAGCAAATGATAACAGGAGCTAAAAACATAATATCTGAAATAAAAATTCAGTAGATTTGAGATGGCAGAAGAACTAATAAACTTGAAGAAAAATCGGTACAAATTATTCAACATGAAGAACATTTGGGGAAAAAAGACTAAAAAACAGGGACAGAGTCCCAGAGATCATGGTAATATCAAATATACCAACAAATGCACAAGGGGAAACGCAGGAGAGGAAAGCAAGAAAGGGGCACGAAAATACAGTTCAAGAAATGTACACAAAAAATTTGCAAATTCAATGAAAAACAACCTATAGATCTAAAAAGCCCAAAGACACCCACAAAAAATCCCGTGTAAGATAAACAAAAAGATCTGCTCCTAAAACCATCCTCATCAAAATATTTACAGACAAGGCCAAGAAAAAAAAATCTTTAAGGCAGTGACAAAAGCAATCTATCACATAAAGAAGACAAAAATAATTAATAGCTGGTTTTTCATGAAAAATAAGGGAAGTTGGGGCACATGAGGATGACTTATTCAAAGAGATTGGAAGGAAAAGGCGCACGCATGGATTATACATCCACCACAACTATCCTTACAAAACAGGCAAAACAGCATGCCAGGTAACAGACTGAGGAAATAGAATCATAAAAATAGTAGCACAATTTATTGAAAATACAAGGTGGTGACAAGGAGGAATCAAGGAATCTCATTAGAGATGAGAAAAGCAGAAACTAGGTAGCAAAAGGCAGGTCTAAGTACAACTTTATCAATAATATTAAGTACAAACGGACTGAACACAGCCCTGAAAAGGCAGTGGTTGTCAGACTGGGTAAAGAGAAAGACCCGTCCGATAAAGGACTTGCATTCTGAATATAGGATCTCTCATAACTCATAAGGAGAAAAAAAATGCAACTAAGAAAGGGGGCAGATATTTAAATAGACATTTCTCCAAAGAAGATATACAAATGACCAATAGGTACAGGACAAGATGCTCAACACCATTAGTCACTAGGGAGATTATCTAATTTAACTGAGATTAAGATTGGGTGAGAATAATTTGGATATCAGTGGTGTAAGAACCAGTAGAATTCACTAGAATGACCATGATAAAAAAGGCAGACTCTAAGACTTGGAATCAACCCAAGTGCCCACCAACGCACGAATGGATTAATACACTGTGGCTTGTGTATAACATGGAAAAGATGGAGACTTTACACGTTTTATATTAACGTGGGTGGAGCTAATGAGCATTCTTCTTAGTAAAGCATCACAAGCAGGGAAAAGCAAGTATCCAATGTACACACTACTAATCTGAAACCAGCAGGTAAACAACGACATTCCACATGAGAGGAAACACAAATTCAGGTGGGGGAGAGAGGAGCAAAAGAGGAGAGGCGAGAAGGGGATTGGTGAGCTCCCATGGTGAGCTCCCACGTAATGGGCACAACGTAAGGGTAAACAGCACACCCTTGGGCAAAGGATTGTTACCTGCATATTGATCTAAAATTTAAAAAAAGGCAGACTACAAGAAGTACCGCAAATGATGTGTAAGTGTAACTGCAAATGTATAGTCTCTCCCATGGTTAACTTTCAGTTTCTTTCCCTCAGAAACAATGTTGATCTCTTTGGCATCCAAAGTTTCATAGGTCAATGAAGATTCTGATAGATTCTTATTTTCTTTCATATGAGTTTGTAAGATACTTTGCTCTTTCGTCTGAGTTCTGAAATAGAAAAGCAGATATGTACAAAGTAAAAAATGTAGAAGAAGCAAAAAATGAGAAACAACGGGAAAAGGAAAATTTTCTGTATTCTAAAAAATGTGAAATCTCTAGATTTATAAATGCACCCAGAAGCTTGTTTCTAGAGTATAGATATTTGAACATCATACCATAAGTAATCAGAAAAAGAGAAAAAACATTCTCTGGTGGGAGAGAACTCCTCTTCCGAACACTTCCTCAGCCTTTTCCAGTGCACAAACTGTCCGTATTCTTCACGACTCTAAAGCGTTGAATTAGTCACAGCTGGCTCTGTGCTGCTGATTCTATTTTCTATTTTCAACAAAGAGCTGTTTGTCCATTCTCACTCCAGATATTCCAGGGTAAAGAAATGAGCCCTTTGTCCCCGTCACAATGTCCAGACCATTCTAACCTACCCTCTTTGTATGAGGCACTACTCTTGCCCTACTCCCACCCCCTTCATGTGTCATCCCACCAGCCCTCCAATTACATCCCTGTTCACTACAGCTTTGCCCCTGAGCTTGGTCTTCCTCTCCACTCCAAGACCTGGGTAACTTCAACACCCAGATGGAGCAATCAGCTACCTCTCTACTAAGCTCAGACACACCTACTATCTCTAACTTGAAATCTTCACTAAGATCCCTCAAATTCACCATGAATAAAGACAGTACTCGTGGATCCAGCATGATGGTGCATGCCTGTGTTCCAACCACTCAGAAGTCTCAGGCGAGAGGATCACTTGTGTCCAGGAGTTCGAATGCAGGCTGGGCAACACAGTGAGAATCTATTTGTGAAAGAAAATATTTAAAATTGAACTCGTGTTCTCCCCACCTTCCAGCCTTAGCCCAGCTTAGACTCTTGGTCCCCCAGTGAGTGGCACAGGCAGTTAGTTACACAGTGACAGGAGGTGGAAATCTGGTGAAGATTTAACCTCTCTGACACCCACATCCCAAACATCACAGACACTCAGATTCTACTACATATGTATCTCTCTAAGCCCCAGGTGTCTCCCTTGCTGCTTCTACCTCCTCCTCCAGCCTCCACTGTCTCACGTTGGGATTCCTGTAGTCCATGGTAACTGATGCCTCTGAATCTACTCATAGTTTTTGCCCTAGTCTGTGAGGTACTTTGTAGCCAAAGTGACATTGTTTTGCTTATTTTATCTTCTCTGCACATGCACACTGCGGGGCCCAAAGCAAATCATCAACAATATTTGTTGAATAAATAAATCTCAGTGTGGGAAAACGAGAGACACAGAGAATCAATACACAATATCCCCCTTGCTGTCACCTCCTATGAATTAGCATATAAAGAATAATTGAATTTTCATAATCATAAATCTAACTGTTCTTACACCATAGTCAGAATAAAAAAGAAAGTTTTCTTTTTTTTTTTTTTGCAGTTTTTGGCCAGGGCTGGGTTTGAACCCACCACCTCCGGCATACGGGGCCAACACCCTCCTCCTTTGAGCCACAGGCGCCGCCTCTTTTTTTTTTATTGTTGGGGATTCACTGAAGGTACACACTGGATATACACACGTGAAAGACTGAAACTGGACCCGCACCTTTCTCCACTCACAAAAATTAATTCATGATGGGATAAGATACCTAAATCTAAGGCACAAAACAATTAAAATCCTCAAAGAAAGTGTGGGGAAGGGCAGCGTCTGTGGCTCAGTGGGTACAGCACCAGCCCCATATACTGAGGGTGGGGGTTCAAGTCTGGACCTGGCCAAACTGCAACAAAAATATAGCCAGGCGTTGTGGCAGACACCTGTAGTCCCAGCTACTTGGGAGGCTGAGGCAAGAGAATCGCCTAAGCCCAGGAGTTGGAGGTTGCTGTGAGCTGTGACTCCACGGCACTCTACCAAGGGCAACAAAGTGAGACTCTGTCTCTTAAAAAAAAAAAAGAAAGAAAGAAAAGAAAAGTGTGGGGAAAACTCTGAAAGCTATAGGCCTAGGAAGGATGTTATGAGGAAGCCTTCTGTGGCAATCGAAATAACAACAAAAACAAACAAATGGGACTTAGTGAAACTGAAAAGCTTCTGTATTGCTAAGGCGACAACAACCAAAGCAAACAGACATCCTACACATTGGGAACGGATATTTGCATATTTTGATTCAGACAAAAGCTTGATAACTACGGTGCTACAATGAACTCTAATAAACATAAAAAGAGCCGACTTAACTCACTTTTGAAATAGTGCATCTGTCATCTTTATTTCATAGTGTAATGTTTCTGGTGAACAGAGGACCTACATTTTTATCATTTTAAAATACCTATATAGGAATACGTGCACATATATGTATATATGCACACCCGTACACAAATTTTATTTTTCTCAATGGAAAAATAAACAGAAAAGTATTGTAATTATCCTTAGACACACTCTTGTTCCTGTTGATGGCAGATTGAGATACTGGACTCAGTTTCCCTGTATACATCATAGCCACAAGCTACAACAAAGGGATAAAAATAATTGAACAGAGAAGTAGAATGTGAACGTTTTAAAGCAATAACTGAGAAAATGACATGAAGGCTGTGTTGACCAGTTTGATGGAAGTATTTCAGAATGCATGTAAAAACCCCACACTGTACCCCAGAAGTGCATTAATGTACATAGTTAGCATTCAATTAAAAAAAATAAAAAAAAAAGACTGAAGATATGTAGAATAAGTACAAATTTTCAGTCCCAGGCCAGTGAAAAATTGCCCCAAGGATGTTATTGGAACAACTGGGGAAATTCAGACATCAACTCTATATTAGGTAACAGTGTGTATCAAGGTTGAATTTCCTCCATGTGACTACTGTACTGAGTAAGATGACAGCCCTGCTCTCAGGAGACCCAGGCTTGCGTATTTAGGAGTGAAGAGTCATCACGTCAGCAGCCTACTCCCAAGTGGTTCGACAACAACATATACGTGTGTAGCAAACATTAACAACCACTGAATCAAGGTCAAGGCTGTACAATGTCCATTATACAATTCCTGCCCCATTCTGTGGATTAGAGAGAAAATATTAAGAAACTAATATAACTATTTTGAGAAGAAAAAAGGCAACTTATTTTTAAAAAATGAGCATGCAACAGTTTTCCAGTTCCTCAAACTAGATCAACATAGACTTAACATAAGCCCCAGCAACTGCACTTGTAGGTACATGTATACACCCAAGAGAAATGAAAATGTATGTCCACACAACTCATGGCAGCCTTATTCATCAGAGCCAAACAGCGGAAAGAACCTAAACATCCATTAGTGAGTTAGTGGGTAAACAAATGGTTGTATATTCAAACAATGGAATATTACTTAGCCATAAAGGGATGAAATTCTGATGTGTTCTACAGTGTGAATGAACGTTGGAAACATTATGCTAAGTGACATGAGCCAGAAGCAAAGGGACAAATATTATATGATTCTACTCTCTGAGGCACCTAGATTAGTCAAATTCATAGAGGAAAAAAATAAAATAGTGGTTGCCAGGGGCTGAGGGGTAGTACCTGCAGCGTTATTGTTTAATGGGTACATTGTTCTCCCTAAACACTTTGGAACTCGACAGAGGTAGTGGTTGAACAACACTGTAAATGTGTCAAATTCTACTGAATTGTTCACCTAAAAATGATTAATTTTATGTCATATGAATTTCATGTTCTTTTTTTTAAAAGCAGTAGGGAAATGAGGAGGAGGATGTGACTTAGACAGTAAGACCATGTCCAGGAAGGCCGGGCGAGGTGGCTCACACTTGTAATCCTAGTACTCTAGGAGGCGAGGCAGGTGGATCGCCTGTGCTCAGGCATATGAGACCAGCCTGATCAAGAATGAGACTCCACTTCCACCAAACATAGAAAAACTAGCCAGGCATTGTGGTGAGCGCCTCTAGTCCCAGGTACTTGGGAAGCTGAGGCAGGAGTATCGCTTAAGCCCGGGAGTTGGCAGTTGCTGTGAGCTATGATGTCATGGCACTCTACCCAGGGAAACAGAGTGAGACTCTGTCTCAAAAAAATAGATAAATAAAAGAGTATGTATGGGAAAAGACATCCAACATGAGCACTCACTCTTGAATCTGCTCACCGGCACAAACACAGTGCCTGGTGTGCTCCGCCAGCTGGTTGTGAGATGTGCCAGCTGGAACGGAGAATGCAAAGTTGGGTAATTACAGTTTACCTGAATTCTGTAACATGTTCACCATGCAGGAAGAATTAATTATATGTTGGGGCAGTATCATCTATATTTAAAAGTCACTAAAGAGAGAGGGACAAGGCTATGGTCCCAGGAGCCAAGATTTTAAAGGGAAAACCTGCCCCTTCACAGATCCCTGGATGCCAAGGTGACATGCCCACCTGACCACAGCAAGCTGGAAGCTTGCAGTTTTGTTCAACTAGGGCTGGGGAGTTTTGGGGTTTTTTTGGGTTTGTTTGTTTTGTTTTGTTTTTTCCAGTTTTTGGCTGGGGCTGGGTTTGAACCCACCACCTCCAGCATATGGGGCTGGCGGGCTACTCCTCTGAGCCACAGGTGCCGCACCAAAGTTTTTTTTTTTTTTTTTTTTTTTTTAAGGAATTGTCCTAGTTA
>CAUYTI010135702.1:0-58190 GCA_963575145.1 Galago senegalensis | reverse complement strand
CGGCGTTGTGGCGGGCGCCTGAGGTCCCAGCTACTTGGGAGGCAGAGGCAGGAGACTGGCTTGAGCCCAGGAGTTGGAGGTTGCTGTGAGCTTTGATGCCACTGGCACTCTACCCAGTGGGACAGCTTGAGGCTCTGTCTCAAATAAAATAAAAAAACAAAAAAAAAAGAAAATTTGGAAAGATATCATAAATTATCAACAGAGGCTCTCTGGATTACAATAGTAGGGGATTGCAGTGGAGGATGAGAAAGAAATGTTTGCTTTCTTCTATTCTTTTGTATTGTTTAGTTTTCTTTCTAAACCACAAACATTTGTTGCTTTTAGACTAGATAGTTACAACAGAGGTATCACTTCACAGAAAAACAAAAAATTATACTGTTTTGTAACCTTCATTCGGTATTTCTTAATTGGCATTTTTATGAATTCTTTCTATCTTTCCATATCAAAGAAAAATTTGTGCTTTTTTTTTTTTTTTTTTGAGAGTCTCAAGCTGTTGCCCTGGGTAGAGTGCTGTGGTGTTACAACTCACCACAACCTCCAACTCTTGGGCTTAAGAGATTCTCTTGCCTCGGCCTCCCAAGTAGCTGGGACCACACACGCCCACCACAATGCTTGGCTATTTTGTTGTTGTTGTTGTTGCAGTTGTCATTGTTGTTTTAGCTGGTGCAGGCTGGGTTCAAACCTGCCAGCCTCAAGGTGTATGTGGCCGGCGCCCTACCCACTGAGCTACAGGTGCCGCCCTATGCTACATTTTTATTTTTGTTTTTTGAGACAGAGTCTCACTCTGTCACCCTGGGTAGAGTGTTGTGGTGTCCTATCTCATAGCAACCTCAAACTCTTGGGCTCAAGCGACCCTCTTGCCTCAGCCTCCTAGGTATCCGCCAAAATGCCTAGCTAATTTTTAAATTTTTAATAGAGATGGGGTTGTACTCTTGCTCAGGCTGATATTGAACCCCTGAGCTCAAGCAATCTACCTACCACAGCCACCCAGAGTGCTAGGATTACAGGTGTGAGGCACTGTACCCAGCTTTAATAGTTTGGTGCTACTCCAACATGTGCTTATATTATAACAATGTATCTTTTATGAATACATTAAGGTTATTTCTAACCTTAAGGTTATTCATTCAGGTTATTTCTAATTTCTCATCATTAAAAACATGGTGAGACGAACAAAGCCTTTATAATTTTAAACTCTGCATTTGGGAATAAAGGGTTTGAGGGTCTACTTTCCTAGTTTCAAACTTCATTGAAAATATCTTTAAACAACTTTCAATTCCTAATAGAGTTTGTTTAAATGAATATTCTCCATAGAAGAAATATTTGAAAAATGTTCAAATAAAGCATCCTTACCGCTGTTACCTTGGACTTGACACCTTGCCAAAAATTTTTCACATCATAGTTGTTCTTTATGGAGAGCGTATTCCATACACGGATCATGCCATCCCCCACACCTATGGCCAAACAGCCTACGTCCACAGGAGAGAAAGCCAGACTGTAGGCAAACCCACCAAGGGACGGCAGAGTCCAGCAACACTCCAGGGTGGCCATGTCCCAACATTTTATCTGAAAGATTAAAGGTAAGGGCTTACACATACAAAGGGAAGAGAAATAGAAAAAGGCAACCATTATTTCAAATGGCATAGGCTCAAAGAATGGGTGAGGATTATGTCATTTCAGTCTTCTGGTAGGAATTAGAAAAAGTATCTTTTAGAAAAAAACATCAGCAATAAATTATATAGCTCAAAAGGATTTTGGAATATATTTATTCCTTTTAATTATTGCTTGTTTAACAGAAGGATCTAAGAGAAAATAAAGTCTGTGAAATAAACCTAGCTTATCTGCAAAGCAGTAAGGTTACAGACTCTTAAATAAAGCTAATTCTCGCAGAGATTTCACCAAGAATAAATCATTTTGGTACCTAAACTATAAAGCAGGATGAGCCATAGTTGAAGGATCTTACACATACCTCTCTAAACATGCCTACTCGCCTTTCACAAGTCTGCTTTAACCAAAAGCAATTTGGTGGAAATTTTCTCAAATTTCCCCTACTCCTATACTATTGATATATTTAGTGTCAATCAGTAATGGTGTCTCTAAAATTGGGGCCAAGGGTGGGGTATAAAGACTGATGGGTGGTTCGAAAAAGCCTTCTAATTCCATCCAAGTTATAAACTGTTGAACACAAACAAGCATTTCTTACATCTCTATCCATGGATGTGGAAAGTAGCAGCTGTCTGTCATCCTCAGTTTGTAAAGGACATAAATTAAACACAATCCTTGAATGATTCTGCCCTTCTGATGAAGCACTGAAGAGGGTATACTTCCGTCTCCAAGACTGGGTGAGATCCCATAGCAGCAGTTCACCTCTGTGAAGGAAGAGCATAAGTATTAGTTTCTGTATAAGTGATCTAAAAACAAGTGATTATTGAGCCAGTTTCAAAATAATTTCTGTTAATTGATCCTTTAAGAAAAAAAACCTGCATATTTTGAAATATGCATAAAATACGTCTAGAATACACATAAAAAAATGTGTCACTGGTCCCAGAGAAAGGAACCAAGCAGTTAGGGAATACAGAGGTGAGAAGGATGCTTTATTGTTAAATTCTTTCTTTCTTTTTGTTTTTTATCTGAGATAGAGCCTCACTCTGTCACCCTGGGTAGAGTGGTGCCATGGCATCATCTTAGCTCACAGCAACTTCAAACTCTTGGGCTCAAGTGATCTTGTCTCAGTGTCCCAAGTAGCTGGGACTATAGGCAACTGCCATGACACCCATCTAGGTATTCTATTTTAAGTAGAGGCAGGGTCTTACTCTTGCTCAGGCTGACTTCCAACTCCTGAGCTCAAGCAATGCATTCACCTTGGCATCCCAGTATTATAGGCATGAGCCACTGCTCCTGGCTTACGTTCATTTCTTGAATCATATGAATGTATTAGACTATCTTTTAAACAGATTTCTCTAATAGCTGTAATTATAAAATATCACCAAAATTTGCCTAGCCCCCAAAGCTTTAAGATATAGTGAGAGAATAAGGCCATAGTTAACATTTTAAGGAAATTTCTACATGCTTTACTATATTTCTTCATTTAAGGGACTCTGTCATTAAAAGCACTTCTAGAGGCTCGGCGCCTGTGGCTCAAGTGGCTAAGGCGCCAGCCGCGTATACCCAAGGTGGAGGGTTTGAATTCAGCCCGGCCTGCCAAACAACAATGACAGCTGCAACCAAAAAATAGCCGGGTGTTGTGGCAGGCGCCTGTGGCCCCAGCTACTTGGGAGGCAGAGGCAGAAGACTCGCTTGAGCCCAGGAGGAGTTAGAGGTTGCTGTGAGCTGAGATGCCACGGCACTCTACCCAGGGGGACAGCTTGAGGCTCCTGTCTCAAAAAAAAAGCACTTCTAGAAGCAACTAGAAGCAGCTGCTTAATAAGTTTTGTTCATTGAATGGCCATAACCATCCTAAGAGATAGAAAATATTAATAACTATCTCCCTTTTCTATGCACAAAGTGATAAAGCTCAAAAAAGTAAACAGTCTTGCTCATGAACACAAAGCAAAAGTAACAGACTGATTCTGAAATTTAGTTCGGCGTGACTTCAGACTCCGCACTATCAGACTATACTTACTTGCTCTTTTTACAACTGTTAGTAGACAGAACAGGTATTAGTTGCATGATTTTCTTATTCCAAATGGCCCATCATAATATGAGCCTTGGCCATTCCTTTCTCCATCTTTTATTATCCATAAAAAAAGTAGCCTAGGGGGCAGTGCCTGTGGCTCAGGGGGTAAGGTGCTGGCCCCATGTATCGAGGGTGGTGGGTTCAAACCCAGCCCCGGCCAAAACTGCAGCAAAAAAATAGCCAGGCATTGTGGCGGGTGCCTGTAGTCCCACCTACTTGGGAGACTGAGGCAGGAGAATCTCCTGAGCCCAGGAGTTGGAAGTTTCTGTGAGCTATGATGCCACAGCATTCTACCAAGGGTGACAAAGTGAGATACTGTCTCAAAAAAAAAAAAAAAAAAAAGTAGCCTAAGAATCCCTGTGATCAAACAGGAAAAATAAATATGGTAAACTTACAAACCTCTGTAAGTTGACCACCCAAAGGACTGCAATGAACTGGTCAATAATGGAGGTGGTCTACATAAGGAACTAGGTCTATTGCACTGACAAACATGTGATGCATGTTTGTCTATGAAAATTAGGTCAACATAAGGAAGTGGTTAACTATGGTGGTTCTATTGCATATCAGAGAAAACAACCAAAAAAAGGCTTACCCAAAACAGCTAGATACCAGCTGTGTTGGCTGATTACTGGACCAATGGAGTGTTAACCAAAGACGCTCCTTAACAGTTGGATCTATACCCCCTCCTCTTCTTTTCAGAAAGGGCAATTTCAAAGTCATCACTCCTGTAGATTAAGAGAAGGTCAATGGGCACTCAAGACAATGAAAGTACAGGCGTGAAGTCACCAGCAATTCACAATATGCAGTCCATGGTTTAAAAGTTTATTAGTCTGGTTACTTAGAATTTAGATGGAAATTCATTCATGGAAGTATCATTATAAGTAGTGGTTATAATAGTCTAACTACATTAAGGTCAAATAAGCTTTTGTAGTCTGTCACACATATTAAGAATATTTTTTATCTGGGAAAATGTGCTCTCAACTAGAACGGACAACCCATGTGGTAACCCAACTATGTTGTATGCCATAAAGTGGTAACACAACTCCAAAGTTGGAAAGACAGAGGTTGAGATTACTTCTTTTAGTTGGCAAAAAATCCAACAAAGAGGAAAAATTTGGCAGTCAACATGTAGCTAGGGAGTATCTCCACAAAACACACTACTAACCAGTGTTTTTTTTTTTTTTCTTGTGACAAAGTCTCCCTATATCACCCTTGATAGAGTGCTATTGCATCACAGCTCATAGCAACCTCAAACTCTTGAGCTTAAGCGATTCTCTTGTCTCAGCCTCCCAAGCAACTGGGACCACAGGCACCTGCCACAATGCCCGGCTATTTTTGTCACTGTTGTTGTAGTTGTCTTTGTTCAGCAGGCTGGGCCTGGGTTTGAACCCGCCAGCCTCGGTGTATATGGCCGAACCTTAACCATTAATCTATACCATGTCTTCAAATATACTATTAGTTACCACTGATGAACCACAGGTAGAGCTTTTAAAAATAAATATGCCAGCACCTGACTCCTAGAGGTTCTAATTCAGTAGATCTCATGTGGGATCTAGAAATCTACATTTTCCAAAAACTCTCCATATTACTCTGGTGTACAACCACAACTAAGAGCCATTGTACTAGATATACATTAACTTTAGAGATTACCCTTCTGAAGGGATTCACAGCCTCATGTTTCTACAGTATGTCCAAACATAGTCCACAAACCTTAAAAAAGTTCTGTCTTCAAATGTACTATTAGTTACCATTGATGAAGCCAGTGGAGTGGGAGGGAGAATAGAGAGTTACTGTTTAATGGGTGTAGAATTTCAGTTTTGTAAGATTGAAAAGAATTCTGGAGACAGACGGTGATGTGGTGCATAACATTATGAATATATTTAAAATCACTTAAATGTACATTTAAATCTGATTAAGATGATAAATTTTATATCATGCTGTATGTATTTTTTACCACAATTTTAAAAACTGGGGTAAAAAAGCAGAGAAAGAGAGGCCACTAAAAAGAGAAAAGTGGTATATTTTATTACAAAGGTAATGTTCTTCCTGGAGATTCTCTCAATTTATAAACTTAAAGTTTATAAAAGTTCTGCTCAAAAAGAAGGTTGGGAAAGGTAAATAACTGAGGGTCTCCATAATTTGAATAAACTGTGCTTTTACATTTAAACATATGCTTCTATGCTGGGCATATATTATTTATTCTGCATTTGAGTATTAAAAGCGCTAACTCCAAAGACCTCTTCCGTTCTTGTGATCCAGACCTTGCTATGCTCTAATATTCCTGTTCTTATAACAAATATCTTGCTCTCCACAGCAAATCGTAATCCTTCTACAAAGCAGGGATTCTTTCTTCTCCTACCATTGATCAGAAACTCTCACCTCCAACTGTTTAGAGTACAGAGAATTCTACTAGCTCAGGCTCAATAAGGGAAGTAAACCTCTGGACAGAAAACTAAGGAACTACTTTCAGATAGAACACACCCTCAGTACAAGATGACAGAACAAAAGCTTCTACTTCTATGGGATCAACACCCGTGACATTAATAAGAAACATCAAATATCAATTTTACCTCGGCCTCTAGAGCAGCTCCATATTCGAATGGTTTGATCTTTGCTTCCAGTGGCTAAGAAACAGCCTTTTGTTACTGCAGTTTGTGTTGTAACTTTCCCATTAGGAATTTCAGGTTCTTCTAGGAAAGAGATGGTAATTTCGTATTTAATTTTCATTAAACTTGTACTTGTCAAAAAAAAATTAGTTTGCAAGGACCCATAAAACTTAGCTATTTCTTTTTATAGGTCTGATCGATAAAATCTAAAGTTTTACATAGAATTCACATGATGCAATTTTATCCACTTTGTTTCTCAGGTCTAATGAGTACTGAACCCTCCCTTAAATCATCTCTACCTGAATTTTCTTCTTGATTTATGGATAAACAATCTTCACCAGGCAAGGGACACCAGACTATGGAATGGATTTCATCATCATGGCCTCGAAACCTGTGAATAACTTCTCCTTTCTTACTGATGTCAATTATAACTACTATGCCATCCTTGTAACTGGAAAAAAGAGAGATAAATATCACAGAAAATGAACAGTCTCTCTACAAAACATTTTGGCTTAGGAGTTACCATTGTGTGTGTGTTTTTTTTTTTTTTTTGAGACGAGTCTCACTATGTTGCCCTTGGTAGAGTGCCATGGCATTACAGCTCATAGCAACCTCAAACTCTTGGGCTTAAGAAATTCTCTCGCCTCAGCCACCCAAGTAGCTGGGACTTCAGGCACCCCCACCCGGCTATTTTTTTTTTGTTGTTGCTGCAGTTGTCATTGTTTAAGAGGCCCAAGCTGGTTATGAACCTGCTAGCCTTGGTGTATGTGGCTGGCGCCGTAACCACTGTGCTAGGGGAGCTGAACCCATTGTGCATTTTTTTTTTTTAGAGACACAGTCTCACTTTGTCGCCCTTGGTATCACAACTCACAGCAACCTCCAGTTTTTGGGCTTGGGCGCTTCTCTTATCTCAGCCTCCCAAGTAGCTGGGACTACAGGCGCCCACCACAATGCCTATTTTTTTGCTGCAGTTTTGGCTGGGGCTGGGTTTGAACCTGCCACCCTCAGTATATGGGGCCTGCACCCTACTCACTGAGCCATAGGGGCTGCCCCACATTGTGCATTTTTAAAAGGTGCATTTGAGATAGGGAAGAAGAAAGAGAACAAAAACTGATTTTGTTTCGTTCTTTTTCTAAAGCGCTCATTTTATGCTTCCTGTTTTTTTTTCTTTTCTTTTCTTTTTTTTTTTTTTTGAGACAGAAACTCAAGCTTTCCCACTGGGTAGAGTGCCGTGGCATCTCAGCTCACAGCAACCTCCAATTCCTGGGCTCAAGTGAGTCTCCTGCCTCAGCCCCCCAAGTAGCTAGGACTACAGGCGCCCACCACAATGCCTGGCTATTTTTTGGTTGCAGCCGTCATTATTGTTTGGTGGCCCGGGCTGGATTCGAACCCGCCACCTTAGGTGCATGTGGCTGGCACCTTAGCCACTTGAGCCACAGGTGCCGAGCCTGCTTCCTGGTTTTAAAACAATTTTCCATCATGAAACTCTTTTCCCTAAGTAATAATGGATATGTTGCCTGGTACAAAGCTCAAACAGTAGAATATACTTTTGTTCTAAGAGAACTTATAGAAAAATGGTTCATACAGGGATACAGCAACTCTTCTAATTAGAGACAAATTTGTCCTAGTGTACTGAAACAAAAAATCTCCTTTTGACAAGTGATACTACTTTTCTATCTGTGACCTTAAGAAAAGCTACAGACCTCTTTACTCCAGACCTGCATATTCTAAGGTTGTCATTTTATGAATTTAGAAGAAACTGAGAAATCCTAATAGCTTCTAAAACATGAATTATTTCAGATACTTAAGAAGGTATCTACCACATAGTTTAAGAAAAAAATAATTACTGAGAGAGCTGAAGTCCCCTGAATATTCCACCTCAATCAAATCTCTCTCCTTAGACCTCTTTCTTCTCTTCCTTTACCCAGAGCTAAAAAATTGTAAATTTGTGTTAAATCATTCCTAGCCTTTCTTTGTATATATTCCTAATTCATACCACAATATAGCAGAACCTCCATAGTCAATCACCTCCCGAAATCGACCACCTCCTTAAGTTGATATAATTTTCACAGACTGCACATAGACCACTTAAACTCAATGAACGTTACTTATGCTGACCACTTCTGGATGTTGGCCAGTCTGGTACAGTCTCTTGGGTGGTCAATTTACAGAGGTTCTACTGGGTGTAAAATACATAATATACACTTTAAAACTTCATATAAATAGTATTATGTAATCCATCTTTCTGCAGCTTGCTTTTTTCACTCATTCTGTTTGTGAGTCATCCAGGTTGATACACCTAACTCTGTACCTGGTCTCTAATCATTCATACTATTATATCAGTATTACATTATGCAAATACACCACAATTTATTAATTTTCCTTTTGAAGGGCTTCCATTTTTTTTGCTATAACAAACATTGCTGTTGGGAAGGCGGCCGGGTGGTGGGAGGGTGACTGGAAAGATCACCTATATATCTGTCTAACAAGGGTACAAGTGAACTTTTCTAGAACTAGAATATAAATGTTTTGACACAATGACTAAGCAAATGACATGAAATCTATATTAACCAGCATGATGAAAGTATTTCAAATTGTATATGAAAACACCACACTGTACCCCATGTTTGCATTAATGTATACAGCTATCATTTAATAAAAACAAGAAAAAAAGAGAAATAAAGAAACAAAGCTTTTCAATGTTTAAAAAAATAAAATTTATTTAATGAAGGAAAAAACAAACAAGCAAACATTGCTGTTCATTTTCATTTTTTTTTGAGACAGAGTCTCACTATGTCACCCTGGTTAGAGAGTGCTGTGGCGTCACAGATCACAGCAACCTCAAACTCTTGGGCTTAAGTGATTCTCAGCCTCCCAAGTAGCTGGGACTACAGGTGCCTGCCACAATGCCGGGCTATTTTTTGGTTGTAGCTCTCATTGTCATTTGGCAGGCCTGGGCTCGATGTGAACCCACCAGCTCCGGTGTATGTGCCTGGTGCCCTAGCCACCGAGTACAGGTACCGAGCCTGCTCATTTTCTTTTATACACATTAAGATAATTTAGGTTTGATGTCTAGTAATATAACTGGCAGGAGGTAAGATGTGTACATCTTTGCTTTATTGGAAAGTACAAAACTGCACTCTGCAAAAAGGTTCTATCTATTTATACTTTCTACACATCATACAACTATACAAGGGAAAATACTAGCACTGCTTTATTTTGAAAAAAGAATAGAGGGTGGCACCTGTGGCTTAAAGGAGTAGGGCACTGGCCCCATATGCCAGAGGTGGTGGGTTCACACCCAGCCTCAGCCAAAAACTGGGAAAAAGAAAAAGAAAAAAAGACAGTACATCAGTCTTCAAAGATTATACATTGAAAAATCACCAAGTTATATAATGCAACTGTCATGAAATTGGTAATTGCGAAATTTGAATCAAACTTTGAGGATAATCAATGAAGATTGCCCAAGTAAGTGAGATCTGCTTATTCTCTCCAGTACCTCCACTGCCACACTGCTCCCACTTCACAAGATCACCAATCCATAGACTCTTACGTTTTCACTATCATTCATCTACACTTGCCTCTCTATCCTTCCTCAAAGCTCCACAGATTTCATGATCCATTATTACAATCACTTTTTAAAAACCACTATTAGAGCCCTTGTCTCTTTCTCCCTCAAGGATATTCATGGTATAAAACTCCAAAACTGGCTGAATCCAACCATCTCCTTTCTCAATTAGTTTGAGTGGTTTACTTTAAATTTGTGACTTCGATCTTTAGCATGGCACTCAACAGTAAACAACGGACCTACAATTTTCCCTAGTAAGTTCATTTTCCTACACTGTGAGACGACTATTTTCAAACCTTCATCCATTCCAGTCGAATACTGAACCTGACTATACCACTTATGCCTGAGAAAATCAGAAGCCATATAATGGAATATCCTGCTCTTTCAAATAGTTCTATCTAGCAACTTGTATCTATTTTCATATTCTCAGCTGTTCTATTTGTTGTTTGAATCCAACTTCTCTCTTTTCAACATCACTGCTATATTTATTAGTTTACTCTTGAAACCAGCTGGCTTTCTTTTTAAGCCTCACTTCCATCAATATAAAAACATGCCGTTGATATCTTCCATTTAATACTCCTATAATAAATAACATCTACTTCCTATGGCTTCATGTTTACACAAATTTTTACAAGTTTTGTGAAAAAGTTGTCTCTGCCTATCTCCTTTACCTTACCCCACCCTACTCCCAGTCACTTGAATTTGCTCCAGTCAGACTTTCTCTTTCAACATTCTAGTAAATTTGTTTATGCCAAATCTTTAAACTCAAGGGAACAGATATCTTTGAACAAGAAGTACATGAAGTGGTAAAGAAAAAAAAAGAATGTTCACTTAGGCAGCTCATGTCAAACAATGCTGATGATCAACAAGGAGACAGATCCCAACGGCACATCACTTTTTTAATCTTAAGGGAACGCTCAGAACAAGAGAACAAAGCAGAGTCTTCTGATACTATGGGAGTTCATATCATACCCCAAGGACATTATAGTGGGAGAAAAAGGTGAAAGAGGACACTACATTTGGAGGCTGAATGGAGGAAGGAGACATCAACAATGATGAAAGTACAGTATCATGGAAAACAAAGAAACAAAAACAAGCAGTTAATATAGAGTTTCCTTTGAGGAATGAAGGGATGGGAGAAGGTAAAGCAAATGTAAAATATGATCATAAACAGAAATAAATCATCATTACATATGGCATAGTACTTACCCAATGGCTATGAAATCTTCATGATGAGGTGAACAAGTAAGACAGAAAATTGTCCTGGGTTCTATAAAGAGGTGCTGGCTGTCACTTCTGTTGAGCCAGTAACAGAAAACTACTCCTTTTTCATCTCCAGATACTACTAAGTCCTTTACTTGAGGAGACCAATGCAATGCTGATATTGTATGCTTTAAAACAAAACAAAAATGTATGTTTCTCATTTGTCAATGCTGAACTTTTACTTAATTTTTAACCTGTATCACAAACCAGCATAATGCTAGCTGCATTTGGGGTACTTAAAAATACCTGGTACTATTTTTTTCTTTGTATTAAATCATAGCTGTGTACATTAATGCAATCATGGGGTACAAGGTGCTAGTTTTACATACAATTTGAAATGCTCTCATCAAACTGGTCAACATAGCCTTCATGGCATTTTATTAGTTATTCCGTTAAGACATTTATATTCTACACCTGGTACTATTTGTATAGCAACACTATAGTAACAAAAATTATGTGAAAATTTAAACTACCAGGGACCAAAGAATCATTAGCGTATTTTTCTTCTTTTAATAGCTTAATGAAAAGTTCTTTCAAAGATTAAGCAGATCTTACCGTTTCCTTTGTTTGTTCTCTGAATATTCAAAGTAGGTATGTCAAGTAGCCATTTAGTTTAAAAAATGAGTTTCATTCACTCATTTACAATTTATATCACAAATCTATCTCATGTAAATGACCAGAGAGTAAACGTCGTAGACTGTGAAGGCCATACTGTTCTCGTTTCATCTATTCCCGCTATAGCATGAAAACAGCCACCGATAATACTCAAATGGATAAAACTATTTGCAAAAACAGGTGGCAGGGCACTTTGTCTGGCAGGTTTGTATGCATCTCCTCTCAAAAAGTTGAGACACATACTATATATGATTTCTTATCTAATTAACAAACACAATTATACAAGTTGCGCTTGCACAGATGAGCTAGCAAAACTATACTCAAAACAGAAGAACCCTCAGCACAGTCATGCAAAAATAGTCTGAGAAATCAGTAAGCCACAGTACCTGATGAAGCGTGTGTTCTGTCACAACTTTTTTTGTCTCTACATCCCAGATTTTCACAGTACCATCATCAGAGCTGGTGGCACAGAGGTTGTACTGACCAGGGTGATGAGAAAATGTGAAGCCAGATACTCTATCCGTGTGTCCCACCAACTCTCCTATGACTTCAAGCAAAACGAGACCTTAGGTTAATTAAAGGGCTAGAGGAAATTCTTCACAGAATCCGTGTTGTTGGACGATGAGTAAACAAATGCGGTGGAGTTGCTATGTATAACAAAGTATCTACGGACTCGCTACCAGAACTCCCAAGTGCTAGCAGGACACTTCAGATATGTCACTGTATCTCTTGACAAATGACCTCAGCCCTCTAAACTGTAAAATGATGTTGAATCCTGTGCTGTACTTAACTCACAGGCTGGGAAGCAGCTCAAATGAAGACTGTTAAAGTGCTTCTTTTTTTTTTTTTTTTTTTTTGAGACTTTTAAAAAAGACTTTGAGTCTTAACTATGTCGCCCTCGGTAGAGTGCTCTGGCATCAGAGCTCACAACAAACTCAAACTCCTGGGCTTAGGCGATTCTCTTGTCTCAGCCTCCCGAGTAGCTGGGACTACAGGGGCCCGCCACAACGTCCAGCTGTTTTTTTTTTTTTTTTTTGGTTGTAGTTGCCATTGCTGTTTAGCAGGCCCGGGCCGGGCTCGAACCCGCCAACTTCTGTGTATGTGGCCGGTGCCCTATTCACTGAGCCACGGGCGCCGAGCCTAAAGTGTCTCTTATTTAAATCTAAAAGTCGTTTAGAATAGAATAAATTAGAACAGAGAAGTCGTTTAGAATAAAGTATCTAGCACATGGGAATCCAAGGTACAGTCAAAGCCTAGTTTGTAGTTTGAAAGCATCTAGCTCAATCCACTCATCTTACAGAACTGAGTTATCACATATCGGCAGGACCTTACTTAGGGTCTGAGCTGTAAGCAGCCCCCAATTCAAAGAAGGTTACCAGGGAACTAGAGCGCACTGGGTAGGCGAAGGAAGCCTTAAATGTTCTAAATGCCCAGGTCTAGACGAGGCTAACTTCAGTAAGCGAGCGGTCCCCACGTGCAAGCCAGGAGGCGGGACAGCTAGGCTACACTCCAGTGTAGCTCACTCTAGGAGACGGAGACGGAACGCAAATCAGCTTGGCAGCTAAGGGCAGACTCTTCCCCCTACCTGGGCCTTAATTTTCCTATCTGTAGAAACAAGAGTGTCTAGAGATGCCCACTCGGCGACCCCGGGGAGTGCAGGAAGGCTAGGGCCCACAGATGGGGAGTTACCTCGAAACTGGGGAGTCCCAGGGATCGCGCCGGCGCCCGGGCCCACGCGGACAAGGAAGACGGAGGTACGCGCCGCGAAGCCGAAGAGGCCTCCGGGCACCGCATCGCTGCAGCGGGCGCAGTACCAGTTGGGGGAAGGAGGCAGCGTCCGCGGCTCTTGCCCCATTGCTACAGGCCGCCGGAGGTGAAGGAAGCAGCCACTGGGGCAGGCCGTACGCAGCCCCACGCCGGGGTGGGCGGGATGACTCTGAGCTCCGCCTCCTCGGGTTGCCGCTACGGCGCGTACCGAGGCCCAAATAGCACGGCGCACTCGGTTCACGCAGACGCTGAAATGAGAAGGGCGGGGCCGCGTGCGCAGACCTCTGCTCCCTAGCCTTGCTTGCCGCGCGAGGTCCACCCCAAACTTGGCGAGCGCCTGGTGTTGTCGAAGCCCAGACCCAAGGCATCCTTCACTTTGCACAGCAAGACACAAAAGGATCGGTGGAGCTGCCTCCCCACACTGTCAGTTTATTCTTTGGATTTGTTTAACTGCTATCCGGTTCAGTTATCTTTTTAACGCTGTGTGCCAGGCCGCTTCGCTAGTTATGGAGATGATCGAAAGATACACACAAGAAGCCAATAAACAAAGGATAAAATTGTGAATCTGAAATCAAAATAGAAAGGAACAATTTCTGTAACTGGGTGGAAATTTTGGCTCTGGATACTCGGTGCTCAAAGATTAAAAAGAAGGAAATGGAGTGACTTGTGATTTGCTTGATTGAGCGCCAATTTGTGTGGGAAGCCTGTGTGATAACTGCTGTGGAAGAAAAAGAGTAGAAGTTTCATCCCAACGTTCAGCATGCTAAAATGCTCAGATTATGCACTATGCCTGTATTGCTTGTTTACAATGGATATCTGGCACTCCTGCATATGTAGCAAACAGAAACATAAAATACTTATCTTTAATGTAGAGAGGTCAAATATATATTTGGGTGCGTCTAGGGGCACCGATTTTGGAGGCACCCAGCCCCGGATTGACCACTTGTCAGTTGTTAACTAAGAGACTTTAAGCAAGTGATAATCCATGACTTGTTGGATTGGTGTCAGGAGTAAATGAAATTTAGCGAAATGCCTGACAGATAAATATGGTAGCTAAGTGCCTGATGAATATTAACTCTTTTTGATGTCTTCGAGATCATACATTATATCTGAACCATTCATTCTTTAAAAGAGGTTTCACACGATTTCAAGTGATCTTTACAATCAACTTGTGCCATAGAGGTAGTTATAACAAGAAAAACGAGACACCGCCCCTCTCCCCCGGAGTTAGGTGGGTTATTCAAGATTTCTGTTCCCTACTCCTTTCAAGAGGATCGCTCGAGCCCAAGAGTTTGAGGTTGCTATGAGCTATGACGCTATGGCACTCTACTCTGTCTCAAAAAAAAAAAAACCCAAACAAAAAAAATTTGTGAGGTAAGGTTTCACAATTTTTCTGGACCCAGGTGAATTTTACAGAAGCCCAGTAATTTTTGGCCTTTATTAAGTCATTCATTTGCAAGCAAGTGTGGTCTGACCACAGCTTGAGCAACCGCCGCGTATTCGCGGGCTCCATGACAACCCTTTGGTGGCTCACGTCAGCGGGGCTCCCTATCGCAAGGAAAGCAGGAGTATTGCGCGTGCGTGGTCCCTTGACGTTTGAACGCGTCGGCTTCCGTAGGGGAAGGCAGAAAGATGGCGGCGGCAGTCCTGACACAGTTGGGTAAGGATCTATTTGTGGTAAAGCACCTGGAGGGAGTCGAGGTGGAGTCTGAGTTGACCGTTTGTGTTGATGTTGCAGGTGCGTTATGGACACAAAACCTGAGGAACTCGGGGAAACTGGCCTTGGGGTAAGTCTTTCGCCTCGGAGTTTCAGAAGGGCGCGAGGCTTCTTACTAGTCGGTCAGTCAATTAAGTCCTTTGCTGAGCGCCGGTGTCCGGGATTGTGTGTTAAGCTCTGGAGCCAGTGAAGCGAACAAGACAGTCTCTGCCTTGTCTCCCTATTTTTCCTGCCACTAGTTACATAGCCCTTCAGGAATCAGAATTACCCATTGCCCAAGGGCCATGAGCAAAGTGTTTTCTGAACACTCTCCTCTGATCTTTCTGGACGTAGACTATTTCATCTCCACGTGAACTCGTCCAACTTTTCTGGTTGCCTCTGGTTACTTGCTTACGTGGGCAGGGACTGTGTTGTAGACAATCGTGGTTTAATTTACTTTGTACCTGGCACTGTGGTAAGCGCTCTATCTGCATTATTTCATTCTTATATTACGAGTAGTTACTGTTATTACCCCCTTTTCAGACAAGGAAATTGAAGCCCCCCCCCACGTAAAATAACTTGTCCAAGGCCATTCAATTATAGGAAGTTTTGGAGCTTTATACTGTACTCTTTAGAGCATGCTGTGACGTTAGGACAAAACCCTTCTTTTAAAGTTAGAGAGTGCAATTGAGCTAGACATTTCTCTGGGATAATTTTCTTTATTGTCTCTTTTCTGTTTAGAGATAGATAATCTGTAAATTTTCTGGTTGGCGAATTTGTTAGCATTTTCTTGGTTTAGTTCGTAGACTTTTGAGACAGATAAGTTAGATATGAATCCACTTTAACAGTGTGTTTTTTAAAAGCTATTTATGCTTTCTAAGGTTCAGTTATTTCTTATGTGATAGAAGAGTAATATTAGTGCATATCATAGATTCTTTTTTAGTGAGGGTTAAATGAGTAACACATGATGTGTATAGTACATGTATGGCAAGTAATAATTTCACTCTAAATCCTAGCTGTCCTTAGTGTTTCTGTTATTATAAATTATTATTGAATTCCTATCATATTTAGCCCTGTCCTAGGTTTTTGAGTCCTAGGGGGATGAGAGGTGGGTTAATGAAGAAAATAGGAAACACTTACACTTAGTGTTTGTCTGTACTTTGCTTTCTCAGAGTTATCTTTTATCACTCCATACCTAGCCATAATGATTTACTTACTTTTTCTGAATATGCTGTTTATTTACTGCTTCTTGGTTTTTCCTGTTATACTCTTGCTTCCTGTTTATAACAGCAGTCCTGCACGTTGTTTAAACTCCTGTTTCCCTTTCAGGAAGTTTTCTCAACGCTTTCTAAAATGGAAAGAAGCTCATTTCTCCTTCCTTTTAGCATTTGCGTCTTGTATAATGGCTTCATGTGCCTGTGCCCTTTACTAGCTTAACGTATCTTTGAGAGGTAGAGGCAGTTCATGTTCCTTTTTATAGTGGCAGTGTGGGATTTTACACGAAATAAATATTTCAATAATGTTTGATTTGAGTTGCCTGGCACTAACTTAACGTTAGGAATCTCTGAACAAGAAACTTAAGCAGTCTGTCTTTAGTCTTTTCATCTGTGTCATGATACAAGAATGTTGGATTTTGCCGGCTAAGCTTTATGACTCTTTACCTTTCTGAGTAGGGCACCAGCCACATACACTGGAGCTGGTGGGTTTGAACCCAGCCCAGGCCTGCCAAATGACAATGACAATTGCAACCAAAAAATAGGCAGGCATTGTGGTAGGTGCCTGTAGTCCCAGCTACTTGGGAGGCTGAGGCAGGAGAATCACTTAAGCCCAAGAGTTTGAGGTTGCTGTGAGCTGTGATGCTGTGGTACTCTACCGAGGGCAGCATAGTGAGACTGTCTCAAAAAAAAAAAAAAATGTGCCACCTATGCCTATATTCTTCAGAGTTCTAATTAGAAAAGGATGTTGAATTTTATTGAATGCTTTTTCTGCATCTGTTCGGAGGATCACATCAGTGTCTATATGATCGTTCCTTCTTACTTTGTTTTTGCTTCTGTTGATATGGTGAATTACATTTATGGATTTGCCTATATAATATGATAATAATGTTGTGTGTTGATAAGTCCACCAAAGAAGATTAAAGTATGCTAAAGAGTTGGGGTCAGGTATGAGGGTGGTATTTCCAGCTCCCTCTAGATGAAGCTCAGTTCTCAATGTCAACCAAAAAGGGTCTGTGGGCTCCTCTTTCTGTCTGCACCATGGTATCAGAGAGTGGAGCAGGCCAATGGCAGAGTGGATATCCAGGAGATGAAAGCTGTGCACACCAGGAGGACAAGGTCTCAGCCAAAGTGAAGGGAGTCCTTCAGAACTATGGGAATGACAGACTTGTCTCCAAACTCTGGGGGCATCCAGGACATCTTCTGTTATTGTAATATCATCTTCTCAATTCTGGTTTTTCCTTTCCCCAAATTCGTGTTGACATGTATATCCATCTGCAAATCTTTGCAGAAACGGAGACCTCCCACCCAAATCTAGAGGAATAGCTCTCAACTGGGGCGAATTTTCTCCCAGGCACACTGGCAAAGTGTTTGGTGGTCACAACCAGGGAGGCATGTGCTACTGGCATCAGGGGACAGGATCCAGGGATTCTGCTAACATCCTGCAATGCACAGAGGTCACCTGGCCCACTTGCCCAGAGTGCTGAGGCTGAGAAACCCTTTTCCAGAGACACTTGGGATCACAACTTAGAATTAAATTAGAAAATTGAAAAGGTCTGGAGAATTTAGACAAAGATGCCAGCCCAGAAGTAAAAGGCTTTTAGTTTGCAAACTGTGTGCAGTCTGGGTGGCAGGAGTAGCTCGGGGTGGTATTCAGTTCCCAGCCCTGTGACTTTCTCTGTATGTCACATTCCTTATTTGTAAAATGTGGCTCAAAAAACAGCTATAGATCCTTTCAGTGGAGTTATGTAGGGCAGGTAATATAGAAGACACTGTAAGTGGAAGATGAATATTTTTGCCATTTTTATTATGCTAAAAAATCATATTATCAACTATATGCATGTTGCTGCACACCATATCCCCAGAATTCTCAATCCTGTCTCCACCCTGCTAAATGGCTCTGCACCGCTCTCTACCTCCAGCCTCTGACAGCCACATTGCACTCTCCATTTCTCTGAGTTTGACGACTTAAGTAGCTCATCTGCAGGAATAGTGCTGCATTTGTCCTTTTGTGACTGGCTTGTTTCACTTAATACAATGCCTTCGAATTTTATCCATGTTGGAGCATGTGACAATATTCCCTTCTTTTTTAGTGCTGGGTAATATTCCATTGTAAGTATATACCACATTCTCTCCCTTTTTTTTTTTGAGACAGAGTCTCACTATGTTACCCTTGGTAGAGTGCTATGGTGTCACAGCTCACAGTAACCTCAAACTCTTGGGCTTAAGCAATTCTATTGCCTCAGCCTCCCAAGTAGCTTGGATTACAGGAGCTGCCAGAAGGCCTAGCTATTTGTTGTTGTTGTTGTTCTTGTTGTTGCAGTTGCCATAGTTGTTTAGCAGTCCCGGGCCAGGTTCAAGTCAGCCTCAGTGTATGTGGCTGGTGTCCTAACCACTGAGCTACAGGCGCTGAGCCACCACATTCTCTTTATCTGTTCATTTCTTGATGCACATTTAGGTTGCTTCTGCTTTTCATCTATTATGAATAATGTTGCCATAAACATTGGTTGCAAATATCTCTTTGAGATACTAGTATCAATTGGATATCTACTCCTATGGTTTGAATGTTCCCTCCAAAACTCGAGTTGAATTTAATTGCCAGCGCGATGGTTTTAAGAGGTGGGACCTTTAAAAGGTGATCAGATAACAAGGCCTCCATAGTCGTGAATGAATGAATCAATGCTGTTTTTGTGGGAGTAGATTAGTAAACTCGGGGTGAGGGGTGCCCAGTGAAAGGATGAAGTGCAACCTCATCCTTTCTTTGTCTTGGATGCTCCCTTGTCCTCTCGCTTGCCACTGTGGGATGACATAGCACCAAGGAACTTGCAAGATGCCAATTCTGGGCTCTCAGACTGTGTAGCCTCCAGAACTGTGAAAAATAAATTTCCTCTCTTCTAAACCACATAGTCTCAGGCATTCTGTCATAGCACAGAAAAAGGACTAAGGCAGATACATACCCAGAAGCGAGGCACTGGATCACAGGGTAGTTCTGACAAATCTCCATACTCTTTTTCTTAGAGGCTGCACGGCTTCACAATCCCACCAACAGTGTAAGGGTTCTAATACATCCACGTTCTCAACAACAGTTGTTATTTTCTGTTTTTTTTTTTTTTTTATAGTGGCCATCCCAATACATGTGAGGGGATATCTCAGTGTGATGTTGGTTTGCATTTCCCTAGTGCTCAGTGATGGTGAGCATCTCTTCAAAGGCTTTTAAGGCATCTGTGTATCTTCACTAGAGAAATGCCTATTCAATCCTTTCCCCCTTTTTAAATCAGGTTAGCCTTTCCCACCCCTTTTTGTAGCCTTTTCAGTCTACTAATTGTTTCATTTTCTGTGAAGAAGTTTTTAAGTTTGAAGTAGTCCATTTGTCTATTTTTGTTTTTCTTGCCTCTGTTTTGGTATCATAATGCATTCCTCCCTATAATTTCTTCAAAGAGTTTTATAGTTTCAGGTCTTATATTTGTATTTGTATTATTTTTAGATCTATATTTGTATTATTTTAGATCTTGTATATTTAGATCTTATATTTGTATTATTTTTAGATCTATAATTCATTTTGAGTTAATTTTTATATATGGTATTGAACAGGGGTCCTCAAACTTTTTAAACAGGGGACCAGTTCACTGTCCCTCAGACCATTGGAGGGCTGGACTGCGGGCCCCGGGACGAGTTGGCTGCTAAGCAGGATAGGCAGCAGTGACAAAATCACCCAGCGGGCCAGATAAATGTCCTAGGTGGGCTGCATGTGGCCCGGGGGCCATAGTTTGAGTACAGCTGGTGTAGAATAACGGTCCAACTATTTTCTTTTCATGCGGATAGCCAGTTTCCCAACACCATTTGTTGAAGAAACTATCCTTTTCCCACTGTGTAGTCTTGGAATCCTTCTCTAAGATCATTGGACAGTAAACCTGAGGGTTCATAGCTGGGCTCTAGTCAATTCCTTTGATTTGTGTATCCTTTTTACAATAGTACCTTACAGTTTTGACTACTTTAGTTTTGTAATATGTTTTGAAATCAGGCAATGTGAGGTCTCCAGCTTTGTTCTTTCTTTTTGGGATTATTTGGTAATTCAGGGTCCCTCGAGATTCCATATCAATTTTAGGATTTTTTGTTTTTATTTCTACACAAAACACCACTGGAATTTTCATAAGTATTGCATTGAATGCATAGACTGTTTTCAGTTTATGGACATGGGAACATGTGAACAATAGTCTTTTGTTCCATTAACACAGAGTGTCTTTTCATTTATTCGTGTCTTCCTTAATTTAATTCAGCAAGGTATTATAATATTCAGTGCACAAGTCTTTTGCTTTCTTGGTTAAGGTTATTCCTAAGTGTTTTATTCTTTTTGACTCTACTGGAAACAGGATTTTTTTTTTAAATTTTCTCTTCAGAGTGTTCATTGCTAGTATATATAAACACAACCTATTTTCATGTGTTGATTTTGTATCCTGCAACTTTGCTGAATTTATTTTAACTGTTTTGTGTGTATATGTGTGTGGGGGGGGGCTCTTAAGGATTTTCCACATATATGAGTATATCATCTGTGAACAAGATGCTTCTACTTCTTTCTTTCTAATTTTGATGCTTGTATTTCTTTTTCTTACCTAATTGTTCTGACTAGGACTCAGCCCTATCTTTAATAGAGAGAAGCAAGAGTAAGCATCCTTGCCTTGTTCCTGAGCTTACGGGAAAGGTTTCAGTTTTCCACCATTGAGTATGATGTTAACTGTGGGGTTTTCTTCTAGGCTTTGTTTTGTTGAAGTAATTTCATTTTATCACTAGCTTGTTGAGAGTTGTTAATCATAAAAGGATGTTAAATTTTGTCAAATCCTTTTTCTACATCAAATGAAGTGACTATATAATTTTTATCCTTTGTGTTATATTGATCAGTTTTCATGCATTGAACCATCCTTGTATCCCAGGGTTAAATCCCACTAGGTCATAGTGTAAACAGCACACTTGGTCATAGTGTATAATACTTTTGATGTGCTGTTGAATTTGTTCACCAGTAATTTGTTGAGAACTTTTACATCAATATCCATCTGGAGCATGGGCCTGTAGTTTTCCTTTCTTATAGTTTCTTACTTTTCTTTCTTATAATTTCTTTCTTTGGCTTTTATATCAGCGTAGTGCTACCCCCCATAAAATAAGTTTGAAAATGTATTACCTTCTTCAATTTTTAAAAAGAGTTTGAGAAATATCAGTGGTAATTCTTCTTTAAATGTTTGACAATATGTAAATATATTTGGGCTTGGCCCCTGCATCACAGTGGTTAGGGACTGGCCACATACACCAGGGCTGGTAGGTTCAAACCTGTCCAGGGCCTGCCAAACAACAATGACAACTACAACAAAAAAATAGCCAGGCATTATAGTGGGCACCTATAGTCCCAGCTACTTGGGCAGCTGAGGCAAGAGAATCCCTTACACCCAAGAGTTTGCAGTTGCTGTGAGCTGTGACACCACAGCACTCTACTGAGGGTAAAACAGTGAGACTCTGTTTAAAAAAAAAAAGTAAAAATATTTGGTAGAATTCTTCAGTAAAACCTGGTTCTGAGCTATTCTTTATAGGGAACCATTAGATTACTGGTACCTCTCAGATATGTTCAGATTTTATATTTATTCATGATTCAGTCTTGGTAGGTTGTATCTTTCTAGAATGTATTCATTTCTCCTAAGTGATCCAATTTGTTGGCATATACATGTAATTATTCATAGTAGTCTCTTAAAATTCTTTGTTTCTGAAGCATCACTTGAAATGTCTTCTTTTTCATTTATGATTCTATTTATTAGAGTCTTATCTTTTTTTCATAGTCTAGCTAAGAATTTATCACTTTTGTTGATCTGTAAAAAAAACTTGGGTTCATTGACTTTTCCACTGTTTTTCTGTCCTCTATGGTATTTATTTCTGTTCTGCTCTTTATTATTTCCTTCATTCTGCTAACTTGGGATTTTAGTTGTTCTTTTTCTAGTTCTTTCAGGTATAAATTTAGGTCGTTGACTTGAGATCTTTCTTTCTTTAATGTAATTGTTTATCACAACAAGCTTAGAGCCTTTGTCCATACCTTTCAGTATGTCGTTTTCATTTTCATTAATCTCAAGATATCTTCTAATTTTCTTTTTCATTTCTTCGACTCATTTTTTGTCCTAGAGCAATGATTCTCAATCTGTGGGTCTCAACCCCTTTGGGGATAGAGCGTCCCTTTCACAGGGATTGCCTCAGACCATCCTGCATATCAAATATTTACATTGCAATTCATAACAATAGCAAAAATAAAGTTATGAAGTAGCAACAAAAATAATTTTATGGTTGGGGATCACCACAACATGAGGAACTGTATTAAAGGGTTCTGGCATTAGGAAGGTTGATAACCACTGTCCTAGAGTGTTTTGTTTGATTTCCACATTTGTGAATTTTATACTTTTCATACAATTTCATTTCAGGTTTTAATCCCTTATAGTAGGAAGTTAAATTTACTATTAAAAAGCCAAAACTTACAAGTCTTTCACTCTCTGGGGGAAGAATTACCAAAAGCATGTCTAGTTATCAAAGCACAATAACTAGAAATTAATTGAGAAATGGTTATATTAAGTAAAGTTAAATGAGTGGTCTGTCTTTGATATGCTCTATTTACCTGTACTTTAAGGGCATTCGATCTCATACCTGATAGGGAGATGGAATAGGTAGACCACGCAGGAAAGGAAGCTAGTGGGTTGCAGATAATTTTAATATCACGATGTCCTGTGAATGAGAGATTCCCTTCAATGAGTAAATGAGGACACTGAAGCTTAGAGAGGATAAGTGACTTGTCTGGGGGCACCAGCCAGGAAGTGGCAGAATTAAAGCTTGACAATCTCTACATGAATCCAAGACAACACCTTTACCACTGCATTTTCTTCCCCTCACCTCACCCACCGAAAGTAAGAAAAAGCATGTTTTCTGGATGAATTCATTCAAAAAATTATATCTTTACAAATGAGGCTTAAATAAGAATAATAATCAAAGTCCCCCAAATTAATTCTCCCCATCTCTGGAGAACAAATTAATTCTTTCTCCATTATCTCTGATTCAGCTGTGAAGGAATTACTGTTGCATCTGCCTAGACTTTTCTTAAAACCACTAGCTTAAATTCCCCCACTGAATTCTAGAGGAAATGTATTTTAGAAGTCAGAGAAGCGTTTGTCTTATAGGGGTACAGGTGAATCTTTCTAAGAGTAGAATGTGAACGTTTTAAAGCAATAACTGAGAAAATGACATGAAGGCTGTGTTGACCAGTTTGATGGAAGTATTTCAGAACGCATGTGAAAACCCCCACACTGTACCCCAGAAGAGTATCAATGTACATAGTTAACATTCAATAAAAAAAAAATAAAAAAAAAAACTCAAAGCATACAGAAACATAAATACACATATAAATAAATATATATAACTAAAATATGATTTCTGTGGTTGTATTTTGATAATGGGATAACAAATATATTTTTAAAATATCTAATCCATATCTTCATATACAAATTAAAAATTGTGTTGACATAATTGATTTTTGTTGTTATATAAATTATATAGAGACAAAATAATGACAGCAACATTGATGGTATCGTCATGCATAATTTTGTATTTATAATTTTATATACATTCATAGATGTAATTATTTAATCAAAGTGAATCAAATGTTCCTTATCTGTTTAAGTGCTCTACCATACTCTGGAAGGTCTCATACTGTGATGTTCTGGTGGTCACTGTGGCTACCCTGAGGTAACTGAGACATTCTATGGTGGTAGATGCAATACAAATTTCAAGGTAATTTTCAGGTACAACCTGCCTTTTTGTAATCAAATACTTTATTTAACTTTTTTGGATTTTTAATTATTATGGGTACATAACAGTTCTATTTATTTGGAGGGTACATGTGATGTTTTGATTCAGGCCTACAAAAATCAAATCAGGGATATTGGGGTATTTATCCCTTCTGGTATTTATCATTTCCTTATGTTAGATACATTCTAATTCTCCTTTTTTAGTTAGAGTATCCCCTAGCATGTTGATTATGATCACTTTGTTGTACTATCAAGTATTATGTATTCTAACCACATTTTTGTACTTATTAAACATGTCCACTTTATCTCCACTTCCTGCTACTCTTCACAGCCTCTGATAATGATCTTCTACTCCCTATCTCCATGAGATCAATGGTCATTTATTTATATATTCACTTACTGTTTATTATTTCAAAATATTGAGGGAATACAAATGTCTTTGTTACATGATAGCGATGTAATGCTTGCCCCAGGCCATAAATGTGTGCCCAGCACATGAATTGTGTTTATTGTTCTTGATATGTAGGTTTTCGTCCCTCCTCTTCTCCTGCCCCCTACTCTATTTTTAGTGACTTTTTCTTCCCTCTGTGCCTATGTGTGCCTCTCAGTCGCAATTCATCAGAGTGCACACACAGTGTTTGTTTTTCTGTTATTGAGATATTGCACTTAGGATAACGGTCTGCAGTTCCATCAGAATTGCTGCCAAAGGCATTAATTCATTCTTTCTTTTTATGTCTGAGAAGTACTTCATGGAATATATATACCACATTTTGTTAATCCACTCATGAATTGATGGATACTTCAGTTGATCCCTCATGTTTGCAGTTGTAAATTGTGCTGCAATAAACATTTGTGTTCAGGTCTCTTTTTGATAAAATGACTTCTTTTTCTTGGATATATACCCAGTAGTGGGATTGCTGGATTAGATGGTAGGTATATTTTTAGTTCTTTGACAAATCTCCATACTGCCTTCCATAGAGGTTTCAATATTTGGCTCCCATCTGAATGAGAACACGAAAGATTTGTCCTTCTGTGCTTGGCTTATTTCACTTCACAGTGTTCTCCCAATCCATCTATACAACCTGCCTTTATAAGAGTTCATAGTGTCCAGTTTTGGTCATCATTCAATAATGGTTGAAAATCTTAGACATAAATCAGTAAGTCCTTCTCCATGATGGTTAAGAGAAGTTTATTTTTAAAATTTAATCCTAAATGTTGGAATTTCTCCTCTGTATTTTACCTAGTTTTTATAACCAATTTGGTAATAGTTTTGCTTGGAACCAATGGGTAAATTTTGTTTTTATTGAGGTATGTAGGACAAGACACTCTTGAGCTTTGACCATGGCCAATTAACAGTTCAGAGCCATGAAGTAAATCAGGAAGTTGTTAGGATTATGGAACCAATGATATTTGACTTTCCATATTCCACCTTGGCCTATCCAATGGAAGATGAACAACCAAGATTATAAGAAGGTATGAAGATAAAATACCCACATGCAAAAATAATCATCACTACTGCTCTTTCTGTCATCATAATCAAAGTTCTAAAGGTAAAGCATTCTGGTAGGATGATCTGATGTTTTCAAATAGTTGACTTTCTAGATTTGCACAGTCCTTAATATAATCTGTGCTCACATGTAAGGCTAAATTTTTTTGAAGCTCAGTTATGAATGTAAAATAGGAACAAGTGAAATTAATTATAATAACCTATTTAACTTAATTTAATAAATCCAAAGTACTATTATTTCAACATGCAATCAATATAAATCATATAATTTTAATTTAATAAATCCAGAAGTACTATTAGTTTAACATATAATCAATTACAAATCATATTTTTAATCTTTCTACTAAATCTTCAAAATTCAGTCTGTATTTTAGACTATAGGAAATATGATTTGGACTGGCCACATTTGAATTTGTGATAGTGGTATACAGCTAATGGGTACCCTGCCAACCCAGTGGTGGATAACCTTAAGATTGGTGGGCTTACCTTGGTAATATTGGAAATGCGACTTTTAAAGTCCTTTGCTAAATATTCTGTGGTTTCATTGATTATTTTTTCAAGTATTTTTACACATAAACAGAACTCTTAATTTTAAGATATTTTATGTTTACATTTTATTTATTTCATTTTTTACATAGTTTCTCTTCTGAGTATTGTTTAAATATTCAGCAATACATCTGATTTTTACGTTTTACCTAAGACTCTCAGTTTTGTGTTGGATATATTGTGGATATTGTGTAATGTAGAGATCAGATAATTTTCCAAAAGTTTTTGAAAAATTATTTATTTTCTCCTGATTTGGGACATAATCCAATATTTAAATCCTACTAGGGAAATTCCTCTTTTATTTCTTTCTTTTTTTTTTTTTTGACTGTTTCAATTAGTTTTGGAATCTCATCATGTATAACAACAATCACATTGAAATTACATTGAATTTGTAATTGAAATGGTAAACATTCACACCATTTTGTATTCACCCTATATTTCACTGGCCATCCCAGACATTACACTACAATATTTTTTTTCTTTAACCTAGGTTTTTTCCTAGTATTCTTTCCTACCTGGCATTATCTTGCTTATTGCTTATGATTTATAAGGCCAATAAGTTTAATTACAGCAATTCTATTCACATTTTTTTTAAAGCATAGAGTAATTTAAGTATATAGGACATTCTTATGTATATATACTAGACTAGGGAAAAATGGAGAATTGTTACATTCACAATGTTTACTTTCCCTCTATAAGAATCTGTAAGTAGAATTAGACTGCTGAGAAAGTTACAATAAAAATAGAAATAGAAATTTATATTTTTATATTTTTAAGGCCAATAACTATTGTTGAGTAAATACAAAATGCCAAAGGTATTTCTGGAAACTGTTCTCTTAGTTATCTAACATAACTATTTGTTTAGTTTTGAAGGTGCACTATTTGAGGGTTAAGGTCGGAGATAAGATGGGACTCATTCAAATTTAAAGAGGTAAAAGAGGTCAATCTCAACGTTTTGTGGAGGTTTTTTGTCTTTGTTTTGTTTGTAGGCTGTTCTATGTGAACTTATCCAGTACAAATGCATAAAAGGAAGAATCCTTGCAAGAGTTTACTCTTAACCATGAGTTAGGAAATTTCACGTATAGCATCTCATTTAGCGCTCATAACAATCCCTCAAGTATTAAAATCTTCATTTTTCTAGTAGGTTGAGACAGTTGGAGATTCAGACAGACACACATATAGAAACTGTTCATAATAGACGGTTGACCACACATCTAATTTACATAATGGTGATTTACCTTGAATTACCATATTAATGATTTGAGAAAACATATCTGTGATCGGCTTCATTCATTTATGTTAACACATTTACTTTTAAAAAACACAGAGGTATTTTAGACCAATGAAATTTCCATGAGGATCAATTTCATTCTGAAATGATAAAATCAACAGTAACACTAGTTTAGAAGAGTTGAGGCAAAAGAGTTCTCAAATCCCATAGAAAACTCATAAACTGCCAAAGATTTTCATTCTCTTCATATTAATCCAAGTAAACCAACCACTTTGGAGACAATGTGTAGGAAACAGGAAACATTGAATTTTGGTCTGTCATCCTCACAGTGACTGATTCATTTCCTACTAGTTTATGAACGACTAACAATCTGCTCCAAAAATTTATTTAAGCTACAGTAATTTAGTAGGGATCTGTGCCTGTAAGCTTTAATTATCTGTTTGATCAGGCTGTTAATAAACCAAAGTAGGCTAATTTTCAAAATCCTACTTAGAACAAATGTTTTGACTAAATTTGAAACTTAGCCAACACCTGGTGAGAATATAGGAAAAAAGCAAAACAGACAAGCTAACTCAAATTCTGTGTGCCAATATCCACAATGTGCTTTTGTTTTGATAAATCAATACTTTTCTAAACCCAACTCTTATAATTAATTAAAAAGGGGTCATTAAACCAAATGCTGTGTTGTTGTAAATTTGATTATTTGATAACACTGTGCTGTTATGTTTATGCTGGTTTCAAGAACAGGCACTTGGAAGTGTTTGTTCAAACAATATTATGATGTACCAGCACAGTGTGCTATCATTTGCATAGTTAAAGGGACTGTGTCCTTCTATCTTCTGATCCTTTCAGATTTGTGGGTACAACTGATTCCTTAGTATACTTTGAGTGCTCAAGGACTATGTGTATTTATAGAACACTGAGGCATAATAGTACTGGGTGTCCCTAATGAGTGTAGTTAGTAGGAATACTCATTACTGCAATCCTCCAGGGAAGGCAGTACATGGTGCCATGTGAATGTTAATTAATATCAATATTCAGTGCTTAAAAACTAAGCTCTTCTCAAAATCATTATGCCACAATTATGTTGAGAAAGCAAAGCAATTATTTTCAACTCCAAAATTGGGAAAGGAAATTCAAGTTCACTCAATATTTCACTCAACACAAGGAAATATAGTGAACATGTGTTGCAGAAACAAATGATACTGAAGTTCTGTCTTTAACACATTGATTTTGAACAAAGCAAAACCCCGCTATTTTAGTATGATAAAGGAAGGAACTGTCATACGTCAGTACCTAATGGAGGAACCTACATTTGGAAATATTATAGTCAAAGCCCAAGATTCAGCTTATAGCAAGTACCTTACACAAAAGTTGGAGGTTGGATTCTCTACACATAGAATTCTCCATGTCATGGAGAACATCGTTGGCTGCAAGAAGTGACACACATAAAAAATTAAAATAGTAATGTATGCTAAGGAAATTAGACAGATTTTGTTATTAACAATAAAGAGAATATACTCTTAAGTAGTATTGAAACAGACTTGTGGGTACAAATATACATAAATATATCGTAGGTGGTATGTCAGTATAGCTGCATAAATGATGAATTATCATTGATGTTTTGTATTTTAAATGACTGTAACAGTGAAGTATTTATATTAATTAATAATTGCCAGTTAATTAAGAATAGTCGATTTTACTAAATTTGCATGTATACCTGCTTTCTGAAACTGCACACAGTTGTCTACTGAATGAGTGATATATTGAGTCCTTTTCTAGACCTTGTAAAACACAAACTTAGAAAACAAGGTATGACTTTAATAAATTTTGAAATAACCTTAATGCTGGTTATAAATTTTTTTATTAATAATCTACAGCATGCTTTAAATGCATACATTTTCTTGTTGTATCTGTTGTGAACTTCAAAATATCTGTTTAGAGAGTGTTGCCTTGTGTGTTTATATTTTGTTTTAGTTTATGTTCACTCAAGAAAGATCTATTCCCCAAATCACAAATATATACTGTAGAGATAATTAATTAGAATTCAATAGGGAGAGTCGCTCAAGTATTAGTTCTTAGATGTGCTTCAACTTCTTTTCTCTTCAATGAACAACAGAGGCCTTTCTAATTAACAGCATAAATACTAAGTATGAAATATTATTAGTTAAATCAGTGTCATGAAATAGATACAAGATTTTAGATTTTTCACCTTTATCCTTAGGAAAGCAGCCCAGCTGTGACTCTTAAAATGCCCTGTGACTGGCTATCTCCTGAGCCTGATTAGCCAGTTAATGGAATTTTGGCAATTGCATACTGACAAGACTGTCTTGGGGGAGCTCTTCATCTAGGTGCTTTCAGAGTAACAAAACAGGCAGAGCACTGAGACTTCAAGTAGCTTCTAGACTGATTTTATGGCTACTTAGGCCTTCGTGCTAATAAAAATCATATGCAAGCTTAATTTAGTGTGGGATTTATTTCCGTTCCAGCTCTGAGGTGATGTTGAAGTGAGGAGCACATGTACATGCACTTGCAGGATCTCTGCACATTAGTATCTCACACAAAATTCCGAACACATATGTGTTCCCAAACTGACTTAAGTCAGATCTCAAACCTCCTAAAAGGGCTCCTGGCGTGGTTTCTGCCAACAGGCTCCAGGTTGGGGGAGTGTATTACATGGGACTCAAATACAGTCTTCACCTCTTTTAATAAACCTTACCCTTTTAGCTACACATCATCCGTGAGGGAGGGACTTTTTGCCACGTTAGACAGAGGGCACCGTACATCTCCATTCTGGCTCACCATTGCCCTCTATATACAAAATTAGACATGGGTCTAAAGTCTTCTCAAAAACAACAGTCACAGCATAATTTGTCTCTATACCTAGTGATTCTAAGCTACACAAACGTGCACCATATTTTCTAATGTTAAACTGGTGCAGAGAGGACACAAAATGAGGGTCACAGTTATAAAAGTATAAGAGAAGGAAATAACTTATCTCCATCTCATGTTAGAATATCAGTCTACATTTATCTATTTACCTAGCATCTCCGTATGTGTGTATAAAATGCCTAAACAGATATATAAACACCTACACAGAGGTAGAATCAAGAAGAGGTAACAAAGAGTTGCTCAAAAAACATTGTCTTTGCCTCACCACATTCTTCAGAGCAGTGGTGGTTTGAAGACCAGATCCCAAGCTCCCAGTGCGTAAGCTTTCTCCCTGGTGCTAGAGAAAGGAAAACAGACTCTATTTTCAAAGAATTGTGTCTCAGTACACACATACAAATATATACAAAATTGTTTGGGTTTTCCAAATATAACTCTGCCTGTATCTATACACACTTGGATATGCATATAAAGTTAAAAGGTAATTTTCATAAGTAAGTAAAATAAAGGTTCTACCACTAGATATACACAAAAATTTGTTTTATTCATATGACATGAGGGAAGTAGAGAGATGTGATAACTGATAGAAGGGAAAAAGTCCAAATAGCATGGAAATACACAGAGTGAAGGGAAGCTGAAATGCAATTTTAATTAGACTCATGTAGGTGTTTTCTCAATGTACGTAGTTTGCAGTACAGCTAAGGCAAATATAGACACAGCGAAAACGCAAGAAGAATGCCCAGGAAGACAGTCTATTTGGATGGATTAATAGTTATTTTCTTCCTTCAGGTGTTCAGGCAAATTCCTGCTAAAATATGCATTGAGCATAGCCTAAAGACCAGACTTCAGAGATCACATATGACCACACATGGCAAAGAATGAAGACTTTATAAAAGTGATTTAGAAGAGTAACTGAACAAACAACTACCTACACAACGCAACAATGACTCCCATGAGGAGGAGGAAGAATATGATTT
Organism: Galago senegalensis; assembly: GCA_963575145.1. NCBI lineage: Eukaryota > Metazoa > Chordata > Mammalia > Primates > Galagidae > Galago > Galago senegalensis. Next base: position 26,815 of record CAUYTI010135702.1, on the reverse strand, counting down.
CTGGAGTTAACATAGTCTAATTTTTAAATGTCCACTTTTAAAAAAAATTATGAAATGAAGAAAAAAATAATGGTCCATTTATAAACAATATGAAGAGAATCTGTCTCAGAGGAAGGACAGACAATGAATTACTAGTCAAATACTCTAAAAATACACTCAATGAACTAATGGAAACAGTAGATAAAAAGCAAAGGGAACCAAGAGAATGACATCTTGTCAAATACAGAACAACAATGAACAGAATTCATAAAAAGGAACCAAATGGAAATTCTTTACAATACAATAATTAAAATAAAAGTTAACTGGAGAGGTTCACCAGCATATTTTGGCAGGCTAAAGAAATAATCAACAAATTTGAAAATATGTCAATTGAAAGTATACATTCTGAGACTGAGAATGAAAAAAAAAATGAAGAAAATTGAACGGAGACCTAGAGACTTTTGAGACGCGATCAAATGTACCAATATGCGCATAATTAGAGTCCCAGAGAGAGAAAAGATCGAAAGAAGCAGAAAGAATATCAAAGAAACAACGGCCAAGAACTTATCAAATTCCGTAAAAGGCAGACCTACACATTCAAAAAGCTTAACCAATCCTCAGAAAAATCAACTCAAAGAGCTTAGCCATGAAATAATTATTATCAAACTGCTGAAAAGTAAGGAGAATGTTGGAAACAGTAAGAGAGAAGCGTGAGCTGCTCCTTGTCTTCAGTAAGATTGGCGTCTATTACACGCTGGATGTCACAGAGGCCAAAGGAAAGTGGGGTGACACAGTCTAAGTGCAGCAAGAAAAAAATACAACCAAACGTTAATTCCATATCCAGCAAAATTGTCATTTTAAAAACTAAGAGAAAAATTAAGACATTTCAAATATAAGTTCGATAAAAGCTAAAAGAGTTTGTTATCATTAGACCAGTCTTATAAAAAACAGTAAAGGAATTTCTTCTGGTTGATACGAAGAGACACAAGCCAATAACAGGAAATTGTAGAAATAAAAACATGTCTATAAGGGTAAAATTTGTGCAAGTACATATATGAGGGCCAGTATTATTACATTTTTGTTTTGTAATTCCACTCTCTGTTAGTCTGGGCAATGATTTTTTTTTTAAATGTAATCCGAAAAGCAAAAAAAATAGACAAACGGAATTACATCAAACTAAAAGACTTCTTCATAGCAATGAGAACAATCAACGAGAGAAGTGACATATTACAGAATGCAAGAAAACCCTCACAAATCATGTCTCTAATTATAGGTTAATATCTAAAATACGTAAGACACTCAATTCAATGGGAAGGAAAAGAATAAATGAATTATCAAAGGTCCTAAGCAGACTTTCTCAAAAGAAGACACACAAATGACCAATGGGTATAGGAAAAGATGTTCAATATCACTAATAAGGAAGGAAATGCAAATTAAACCACAATGCAAGATTATTTTACACCTACTAGAATGGCTATTAACAAAAAGACAAACAGTGGCAAGAGTTGGCAAGAATGTGGAGCAAAGGGGATCCTGGTGCATTTTGGGTGGGAATTTAAATTATTACAGTCATTATGGAAAACATTACGGAGGTTCTTAAAATTTTAAAAATGTAACTCAACATTCTTATTAATAAGTGTATATTCAAAAGAGAGTAATCATGAGAGACTAAGAGAGCCAATCATAAGTGTTGACACTACAAAAAGAAAAAAGTAACTTCGAAATAATGTATCTGACAATCAGCTACACTGTAGTAATCATTTCATAATATATATGTATATCAAGGCATCAAATTAAATTTCAATAAAGCTGCTAACTAAAAATGAATAAAGTTTAAAATAAGGCAGCAATGGTAAAAAAAACATAAAAGTATATATTTAAAGATTTAAATTCAGATACTGATTTTTAAATACATAATATCATTAATTAGTGAATGCAACGTAATTAAGCTCAGACCCTGGATATAAAAATAGTTGTAAGAAATAAAGCCATTATTCATTTTCCATACAGTTCCATATCTCTATAATTATAAAGATGTCATATTTTTACTGAAGCCACATATCTTTTTCCTTGATGTGTGTGACCAAATTGCATAATCATAATAAAAATAACTGCTTCAAAATTTAATATTATATTTCAAAAATACTTCACCTAAGTTGTAGCAAAGTGTTGATGTTTGAACACTTCACAGGCAATTGGACCCCTCATAGTTATTCAAAGTATGTGTTTGTAGATACTGACTTTAAAAGCATAACTTGAGATATTGCTGTTATCTCCATCTTTTGCTCTCCCACAAACTACACTATCATTCAGAAGTAGGAAGAGTAATCTTGCAGACTTTTCTCTTCTGGAAATTTTTAGTGCCAGTCATCTTCCCCACCAGCTGCCGTGGAGGCTGCAGGCTGGACCCACGCACAGTCCCAGCGACTCTCTCCTTTCCTTTCCCTTTCTGTAGAGATTGCTGAAAGCTCAGCTTTTCTTTCCATCTTTTTTACAGATGGGGTTTACTTTTGCCACGTATCTGGCTAGTGAGTTAAAGTTAGGAGACTCTTTGGCAGGTCCAGGGAGCTGTGAACTTGATGTCCAAGCTTTGGTAGGGGGCCAGGCCATAAAGGAAAAGCCATGGAGGTCACGGACACCAGGCTGCGCCGTCAGGAAACCACAGAGCCATTTAAACCTCTGTGTGCCCGACTGGTATTCGCACACAGGTCTTCTGAAGCACCAGTTTGCGGGTATCTTGACAAGGCTGTAAATTGTCTTCTCCATCCTATATTTAGTGGCTGGCCAATTTGGGAAATAAAATAAATAAAAGAATTGTTTCCAAAATACTATTAAATGCCAACGGAAAGTGTAAATTACCAAGAACTCAGAATACGGCCCAGCTGTTACGTAAGACCTCATAATATAGATTTACCCTTCCTGTCTGTGGTTACCTAAACCAGGTGGAGGAGCATTTTCATAAAGTATATATTTTACCTAACGCATTTCCTAAAATGGAAGTAGATATTGGTATAAAAATCCCGTCAAAAATTCACATATTGTTTTCTACAGACATAAGGAAAAGTCTGTCTTTTCTGTCCCCCGCTCCCCTAGTTCTACCTTCCCTATGAATGCCTAAGTTTTCTTTAAGCAATCATTATCTAGGTGTTTTTAAAGCCGGGGGTGGGGGGAAATAGGATATGTTTTATGTCTGTAAAATAAATATTCAGGCATTTTAACAAGACCCTTGTCTGTTCTACTGACACTGAAGCTCTGGGATGTTTATTAGTAAGGATGAAAAAAGTGGTCTGTGTCCTGTCCCAGGATGAAAGGTTACCTCTTTGGTATTGACCCTGTACTCTGCAGCTTGTACCTGTAAACAGCTTGCTGTGATTTTCCAGGTTAGGATGTGTTGATTTTGTTTTGAGATTCAGAACTTTCTGGATTATCCAACTTCATCTATATCCCACAAAAATGTATTTGAAGTTTGACTTTTCATATCATTTTCTGAATGGAGACCTCAGTGACCTTGTTCCATTTTCCTTGCTTGGAGCCTTCCAGAACTACCCCTGCTACCCAAATACCACCAGGGCCACATCCGCCATCTTTACCCCCACCCTGGAATCAATCCTCTTGTTTTGTCTTATTTTCTGCACACAGTGAGAGAAAGTTATTCAGTAAAAAATTGGTATCAAAGTGAAATAATCAGATAAATCCTATGCTCCTTTAATATGACTCTGCTGCTTAGATTTATATAAACTATATTTGAACTAAACATAGTTTAGTTTAACCTCTACAGCCATGTTCTCTTGCTTAGTTATCCTTAGCCCCTCCTTGGGAGAGTAAAAACAGTTATTAGTTAACTTAATTCTTATTAATCTGTAAATTCTTCTAGAGGACAAAGACAGCATATTTTTTATGGTGGTATTCTCAAGGACACAGAACAAGATTCAAGAAATGTACTTAGGGCCAGGCATGATGGCTTATGCCTGTAATCCTAGCACTCTTGGAGGCCAAGGCAGATGGATCACCCAAGATCAGGATCACCCAAGATCAGGATTCAAGACCAGCCTAAGTTCCGGGTGTTGTGGCAGGCACCTGTAATGTCAGCTATGTGGGAGGTTGAGACAAGAGGATTGCTTAAGCCCAAAAGCTTGAGGTTACTGTGAGTTATGATGCTATGGCACTCTACTCAGGGGGACAGACTGAGAAACTGCCTCAAAAAAATAAAAGAAAAAGAAGTCTAATGCTATCAAACAAAGTTAGTGCTTGCTAACTTAATTAACAGAGTATTTTTTTTTAATTTCCCACATGTCACAATGTAACCCTTTTTTTACAACTAACCAGTTTGTAACGAAATTCTTTTTGGCAATACCGTGCAAACTTGATAAGGAAAAAATATAACATATCGAGATATGCATACCATTAAGAAAATCCCTGTATGTACGTGTGTGTATATATTGGGTGTGTTTTATAGAAGCAGTCATGACAATACACTAATCTCGTTTGGAATCACATCTATCTCATTGTCTTAGATATTTGCCTATATTAATGGGGAGCTCAGATATCACCTGTCTCAACTCTACTAGGCATATAAGGTAGCCCTACATTAGGACTGAGAGCTTCATGAAAACATGCCCTCCAGATCAGCATAGGTAAGGACTTGAGTTGTAGGCATTCCACAGTTTGCTAGTACAGTATTTGTGTAAAGATTTTTCTCAAAATGCATTATTAGCAGAGCTATTTTGACATTTTAACATTACTGCTACAAGCAATTTTATTTCTAAGTAAATGTTTTAAGTATTCAGTTTCTAAATAAATGTACAAAAATGTTCAAGGAAAGGTTGGTATCTGAGTGAATGCTCAGGGCCAACATCTTTCTATGTTTATAACGTAAGAAAAAAAATATGCACCATTTTCATTTTCTATTCCAAATCAACCTTTGAAAGTATCAGTTGTTTCTCTTGGTTATGGCTTATTCACTAGTTTTTACAGTATATTTAATATTCATTATTTTCAATAGATGGCTGTATATTTACAGATGACTCTCTCCTTTTGCTATAGTGAATCAGTTACACTCAAATTTTAAAATTTTTCAAAATATAAGCTATGCTCTTATATTTGCAGACCCCAAACCTGGGCCATAGATCGGTACCACTCTGTTGGAACAGGCCTGCACAGCAGGAGGTGGGAGCAGGCCAGGAACGAGCTTCATCTGTATTTACAGCCATCCCATCACTCACATCACCATCCGAGCCTCCTCTCCTGCAGATCAACAGTGCTTAGACTCTCACAGCAGTGTGAACAGTGCTGTGAATTGCACATGTGAGTGGTCCAGGTTGTGGACTCCTTATGAGAACCTAACGCCTGACAATCTGAGGTGAAGATGTAATGCTCCTGAGTCATTCAGAAACCACCCCCCATTCCCATCTGGGGAAAAATTGTCTTCGTGAAACCAGTTCCTGATGATAAAAAGGTTGGGAGCTGCTGTTTTGTATCCTCAAGGTTAAAAAACACATTATATCATAAAAGTTACCACTTAAAAGAGTGATCTGGCTGTCATTATATACAAAGTGGGTTCTAAAATTCCAAAACAGGAATGAAAACATACATTTTTTGAAAAGTAAATTTATTTCAGGTTAATGTAAGGATAAAAACAATCAGGTCAAAATATTTAATTTTGTTAGGTAGAGTCCCTTTGTAGTTATGTCCCACACACAAAAGGTGTGCCAAACACCCCCACCCCAGGCCCATTCTATGAGAGCGCCCATCCCCTCTTCACTCCGTCATTACCTTTCCCCCCAACTTGAATTAAAATGAATTCTTCTCCAATGTGGGGACGCATCAGATTTTTTACTGGTACCATATTACTATAGAGTACATTGTATAATTGCTTTTCCATTCTTGTAATAGTTTACTAAGAAGAATGTGCTTCAACTCCATCCAGGATATTACAAAAGATGTGAAGTCACCATATTTTTCATGGCTGAATAGTATTCCATGGTGTGCATGTACCACAATGTATTAATCCATTCCTGAGTGGATGGGCATTTCAGTTGTTCCCATATCTTGGCAATAGTGAATTGATCAGAGATACACAATATAGTGCAAATGTTCTGATGATATATATTTTTTCTACTGGGTAGATGCCTAGTAATGGGATTGAAAGATCAAATGGGAATATCTAATTTGACATCTTTGAGGATTCTCCATACTTCTCTCCAAAGAGGCTGTATTAGTTTGCAGACCCACCAAACGTGTAAAGGTGTACCCCTCTCTCCACATCCACACCATCATTTGCCATATGAAAATCCTTTTCCACTCTTTTTTGAATTTTAGTTTTCATTTATATTTTTAAATTAAAAATTATTAAGGAGGTACGAATGTCCTAGGTTACATTGATCACTGTTGTGATACTTCAATCTCAACTAGAGCTGTGTCCATCACCCAAACGGGATTCTTAGTACCTGTTAGATAGGTTCTTGTCCCTCCCTTCTTACCCTCCAGATTAATTTTCACGGAGTTTTACTTCCCACTGTTCACATGTGTGCTCCTTGCTTAATTTCAGTTTAATAGCAAGTGTACATGATGTTTGTTTCCCATGATGCAGATATTTCACTTGAGATGATGATCTCTAGTTCCATCCATATTGTTTCAAAAGGTATTAGTTTTCTTTTTAAAGCTTTGTAGTACTCTGTATACCATGTTCTCTATATACCATATTTTATTCATCTACTCATGAATCAATGAGCACTTGGATTCATTTCACATCTTTGCAATTGTTAATTGTACTGCAATACACATTTGAGGACAGCTGTCTTTTTGACAAATAGGTCCTTTACACAAATTCTCAATCGTAGGATTTCTGGAGTGAATGGTAGATCTACTTTTAGTTCTCTGTGGAATTTCCATACTATTTTCCATACAGGTTGTAATTTGCGGTCCAACCAACTTTTGATAATTCTTAGAAATATGACAACAGTATAATGAACTACCTGTGCTAGTCAAAGAGAACAGAGACATAAATTAAACTAAAACAAGAAACATGTCTTTGAGCAGAAGACAAACTTATAAATTTGCTTTTTGCTCATTTTGTTAGTTCAAATCTCATTGAGCTTTGAGTTTGACAGTATGCATGTGAAATTTGGCAGCATTAATGTTGATTTCCATCATCAAGGAACCCTCTTTATAAGATTTAAGTTCAGCCTGTGGTATCTTACGGTGATATCTCTGTCTAAAAAATAATAATGATATTGACCCGGAGGAATTACAGATCACTGACAGATTGGTATGCTGAAAAGATAAACAGACATAGATCCTAAATAACTACATTGGAAAGCTACATTTTCTTACATAAAAAACGATTTTGGATTCCCTAGAGTAACAACAGATGCTAAAACATGTCTTTTTAAAAAAATAATACCAATCAATAAGAAGAACCAATAACAACTACAGATGAGACTCTGTCAACTACTTGTTATTCACCTTATTCTTCTGAGGAGGGAGCCACTTCCTTTGTGAAATGAACAGACCAGTGCCTATGCTACCTACCTCGCTGCACGGAGAGGATCAAAAAGAGTCTATGTTCAAGAGTTATGTAAAAACGTACTGTATTACTAATATTAGCATCACATAGTTCAAAATTCTCCTTTATGTGTTCAACAGGCATCTGTAACCTCTCAGGAACCTTTTAAGCTGGTTATTTCTGTATAGGAAATTGCTCTGTTCGGCAAAAGAGGTCACAGAATACCTGTCTCTTATAATGTTATGAAACTAAATTTCAGATGGTTTCATACAAAATTTTGAAATGTCTATTAACAGAAAAATGTATCTTAGCAGAAACTGCACCAAGAACAACTGGAGAAGGGCTCAAAACCCTTATCTAGGCTCAAAAGTGTCCCAACCTTTTGAAATAGTGCATTTACTGATTTCACCAGCATGAAATTATTACACTCAGCTTTAAAAAGTAACAACAGAAGTGGTAAGATAAAGTGCCCTGGTCGTTTTCTTATGTAATTTCCCCATGTCTCTAGTTTTAATAATTTAATGAATCTTAAGATAACTCTTAGAAAATTTGCAATTAACAAGTCAGCTATTTAATGTACCCCATAGCATAATGAAGCTTGAAAATTGCATTTCTTCATTTAAAGTGATTTTGGAGTTTTATAACATAATGGTATATGCCAATATTTATATATCTTTTTTCTTAATTGCAGCCCAATATGACAGGTGAAAAAATAATAACAATCTATCAACTACACCTACAGCATTAATGGGACACAGACATGGTGCAAATTTTAATTTAGTCTAAAGTGTATATTATGGAGAGACAAACGCCTGAGAAAAACAGGAGTACACAGTTAATAAGGACTGGCAGTGAAGAAAGCTGGTAAGGAGAAGCACAGCATAGAAAACACCAAATACAGTTCACTCTCAAAAACAGGATATCACGCAAGGTGGAAAAATGCTGGTGAATCAGGGTACTGGCTCTAGGAAACAAAAGAAAAAGGATACAAATATACTGAGGGCCATTCTTGGCAGAGAAAAGACACCTCGGAAAAAAGAAGGTATTTTTTGAAGGAAAAAAAAACAAGATAAAAAAATGCTTAATATAAGGGTCCTACTGAAAGAGTATACTGTCAAAATATTAGAAGCAGACCAACAAAACCTCCGTTAGTGAAAGCAACTTAACTTCACCATAGCAACAGTTTAGGGTACTCAAATAAAACCCAAGTAAGCAAGTTCTTTACCCTCTTGCCATGTAGCATCCCATGATATTGTTCACAAAGAAAAATTATAAAAAAGGCAATCAAGGCAAACACACACAACAATCTCCCCACCCCAAACAAATGTGTGTTTGAGAATGAAAACTTTTCAATAAACTCTAGGGTCCCCCAAACATGCAAAGGCCACAGAAAGAACAATTTAATATGATACTTCAGCATTAAGTAAATACATTGAAATAATGGAATGCATATATAAAAATCCATTTATCAGAAATGCGGAAACTCTTTACAGAGACAAGTAATAGGAAATTAAATAAGAAAAAATGCCACACAAATAAAACTAAAGAGTTCCAAGTCAAACAGTAAAAAAATGTATAAAACAGAAAGAAAAAATCTGAAAGAGAAAAATTGGATAAAAAATAACAAAGAGAGCATAGAGAGAAAAAGTTCCAACATTTGAAAAATTAAAGTCTCTGTAAAAGGAAAACAAATTAGCAGAAATCATATTAAGAACAATATTTTAAGAATTATTTCCAGAAATAAAAGAAAGATAGAACCTAATGATGAAAAGCCCATGGTTTTCTTGCGGAAATTGTTGAAATTTTCTAGACTTTAAGGTTAAAAAAGTTCACTGGACTTCTAAGGAAAAGTCTAACATTTAAAGAGAGAAAAAAACAAATTAATTTATTGTCATTTTACTTTACAACAGAACACAGAGAGTATCACCCATGCACTAGCATTTTGAAGGACCACAAAGAAGAAAAATGTGAAATCTAGTTTTATAATTAATTAAAATATTTTCAAGAATCAAAGGTATTTTAAAGACTTTATTATCTGGGGGTGCCTGTGGTTCAAAGGAGTAGGGTGCCGCCCCCATATGCTGGAGGTGGCGGATTCAAACTCAGCTCTGGCCAAAAACAAACAAACAAACAAAAAAACCCAAAACTATCTTATCATGAATTTCAAGGAACATTCTCCTTCTGTGGTTTCCTTCGATCATGAGAATGTACTTCATCCAACTAATAAATGATTCAGTTGTTCTTACTCATATTTATTCTTTGACATAGCGGTTGATGAATATAGCTATTTATGTTTAAGTGACCGCACCAATAACATTTTTCATTTAGTTAGTTTTCTAGTATAATTGCATCATAATCAGAAGACATTCTATCCCTAAATATTTAAGATGCATCTACTAAGAAAAAACATGACTCTTTTCTCTATAATCACAATACAATTATCACAGTTTTAAAAGTTAACAATAATTTTCTCATATTAACCTGATATATAAATGATATTTAAAATTATTCTGAATATTTTCAAAATAGTACGTTATAATTTTGATTTTAACAAGGTTCCCCATCTGAGTTTGATAATAGGCCACATAACTAAATTTCTGCCAAGAAGCATACAATAACAGGCTTAAAGCCTGTAAATATAAATATCAGGGATAAATTAATTTCTGTTTTGTAAAAACTATTACAGGAATAATTTCATGATTCGCTTCTAATATGTTGGTATTTCTTTCCCCTTCATGACAACTTTTAAAGAAATTAAGTGTTTAGTAGATTGTAAACATTTCTAAGTCTGTCCTCTTGTTTCCTGGTCGTTTTATTTAATGGATTCCTCTGTCTTTTCTCTAGAAAACTGGAAGTGAAGACAAGAGAATTAGATGAAACTTAAATGGCAAGAAAATTTCAGCGCTAATACCACACATTTCCTATTTCATAATATCAGCAGATCTATAAGGTCAAGTTTTCTTATTATTTGTGATGCTAATGTTGATCCCTTGGTTAAGGAAATGACTGGGAGCTCTCCGAAAGGATTCACCTTTTCCTGTGCAGTTGATAGGTAATCTGTGTGACTGTGGCACTATTCAAACAGCTTTTCCACCTTCTGCAACAGTTTTGGGAATCATTAGTGATTTTTTCTTGAATAGCTATTTCTTTGGGACTGCAAATGCCAACTTTCCAATTCTATTATCCCTTCTCTATTTCTTAGCATCATTGTTCTATGAAAAGAAATTTCTCCCCTTTTCTCTACATGGGTGGGTCCCTCTGAGCTCATGGATTTTTATCTAATCAACATTTTAAAATTAGTTAAATTCATAATCTTCTTATAATTGAAATATCCCAAATTTGGAAACCAGTAGGGAGAGAGAGAGGAAGAGAGAACGAATTTACCAGAGTAGTAGCAACTGTTGAGTCCAAGTGGAAGATATATGGTGTTCATTTCACCATTCTTTAACTTGTCATTATTTTTTAAAAACTTTCTCAGTAAGTTTAAAAGAAAAAAAGTAGAGGCCACTAATCTCCACTTTAACTGCAATGACTATATTAAGCTGCATTGAACTGAGAAGGAGGGAATTGAAAATTCGTAGATGTGACTTGGTATTTGAGTCAAGTAGGAAAAACATGCGAAGGATTCCGCACATGCTATTTCATGAAAAACTAAAGTTTGAAAAGCATTATGCTAAGTCCTTTATATGGTTCATTTTTACTATAAAGACTTACGTTAATTTTTTTCCACAATTATTAATAAAAATTAAGCGAATTACACAAAGCCATATCACTACAGAGTAACAAGCCAGGGTTTTATTTAGACTCCCAAAACTATGTTCTTTCCTGTATGCCACACATTTGAAGAAAGTCGTTTTTGAGATTAAATTTCAGAGCAGGGTTTACTTTGGAGGTGTAAATGAGTCACTCTGACGAGATCAGGCGCTTTCAGGGTGTCATGGCAATAGACACATGAATCACTCAGAAAATAGGAAGGCAATCCAGGACATCTTTTGTGTGTCACGGAGCACACTTAGTATTTTCCAGGATTTTCAAAATCATTCACTACACTGCACCTTGGCTGGAGAGTGGAATTACGGTGCTTTGATCAACGGGAACAATTCCTTCAATCATACCAAATTTAAACGAGAAAAATAGAAAACTACTCACTTGATATCTTTCTTCAAATGGAAAATAATTTGTCACAAATTGTTATGCCTATAGGCTTGAAGCTTGTCATTTTACGATCATTAGCAAAAAAAATCCAGTCATATGCTTATTACAATGTTGCCTGCATAACACTGGCAGAAACTCAAAATCAAATATTTTGCCTAGACGTGCCCTCAGTCATTAGTGAGAAAAGCAGTCTTTTAACTACCAACCAACCTGGAGTAAATCATGTCTTATTTTCATAGAGATAGACTGAGAGTGCAAAGCTTTTCATATTTAACGGCTGAGGATCCCGTTACAGCAGCGAACTGCGAGATGTGGCCTTAGTCCCCCAAGAGACATGTTATCTCCCAGGAACGCACCACAGGACATACATAGTTTCTTTCTCCTAAATGCCTTGTAATTTTCAAAAACTGTTTAATATCTGCGGCATCAGGAGGTAAAAATAGAGCTCATTTTAACTGTAAACATAACAGCCATTCTTTTTATTCATGGAGTGAACTAACAAATTGGAAAATTTAAGTATATTTAAAGTGACATCTTTACCATCATGGTTCATAATTCAGAGTTTTTTTGCTAAAAACTCCAAATAACTATTTGTTGATCAATGTTATCATTTATGGATACTGTAAATATTATCAATTTAAAATATTGAATTTAGTATTCATAAGTGAATGCTTATTGAGATGCATACCACTGTGTGGTATAATAACCAAAATTCATTATTAGATGATAATTTTAACATATGAGCTGATTCTCAGGGGAGGAGCAAAGGTAATTCAATATCCTTTGTATTGTTTGTGCCTTAATTTGTGAGAAGAAAGACCTAAGGCCGTACATCCATTTGGGTAAGAGAAACTCTGTCTGCAGGGGTCGTCTTAGTCCGTCCCGTCAGAAATACAGTTGAACATAAATCTCACTATTCGGCCAAGTAGAAAAAACAAAACGATGGAAATAGATGTAAGCCTTGACCTCTGCGTGCTGCTTGTGGTCTAAAGTACTATTGATTTTTAAAACAATGACAACAAACGAAACACAAAACAATCTGCGTTAAACCTGACAGCAGAAGCTCAGCGGCTTTTAGACCTGGATGCCTGAGACTAGTTGTGGTTTTCACAGGAGATCATTCCAGATAGAATTTCTGGCTCTGGCCAAATTGATCCTTCCCTTCACCTTTGTATTCCAATGCTCCAGTCAGAATCCCTCACACCCCGCCATCACCCAGGGAAAGTTACTCCCCCTGTTGTTAACATTTGTAAAACTCAATTAATATTGCTGCTGAATAAATTAGATTCATGCAGAGAAGATAACTAGCAAAATACAGGCATTCAAAAGAGGCTCCTTCCTTTTCTTTGTGTCTACAAATGAGTGAATCTATATAAATATATATTGATGCACAGATATACCACAATAACAAATATGTGACTTCATACCTGTTGAACTTCCCTAATTATGTGCTGCGTAGCTTATTCTTGGTCAGTTTTTATTTAAGAGAGTAGACTACCAGGGAAGGCCAACGACACAGCTCTAAAGGAAGGAAAGGCACTTGCACAAATGCTGACTCTGACTCCAGCCCAGTAGAGGCTTTAGGTTTTCTAGAATCCCAACTGATGATATCACACACACAAGCCGTATAACTAAATGAAAGAATGGACAGCCAGTAATTAAACTGCTTAGCCACTTAAAAGGGGAACTCTCTGTGACTTTCATATTCCACGGCCCTCTACACACTGGCATCAGTCATTACAAGTAAGGATTGTGGTGTTACCGTCTTAGGCAGTACTAGTTCGAGCATACGGAGTCACAAATAGTTCTATTTAGAGATTAGAAGAGGAGAGATAGTAAAAAATTGATTTACAAAGAAAAATACTTAAATGTTCCACGTCAAAGAATTTAGTAAACCATTTAAAAAACTGAAGGGAGAATAAATAAAGGCAGTAGGAATAACTAAATATTATAATGACATTTTCCAAATGAGGCCTCGGCACTAGAGAAGACGCAGAAACCCACTAAGGGATGCTCTCTGGAAATCGGAGTAGAACATGCAATAATGTCGGTAGAAGATGCTGCCTTTGGACTTGAGGGTTCAAATAAAGGGAAAAGAAGAGGATTCCTGGTAGGAATTTCTATATAACAATGACTCGGCTTTTTTCATCTATTCATTTACTAATTTCTTCATTCATTCCTTTTTTTACCCCGTCAGTTCCTCAGACTCCAGGAGGGAGAGTCTGACAAAGTGGTTGGCTGTGAGCCCTGCAGGGGCCTGTAGTATTGTGAAGTGTATCCGGTGATTCTGATGCAGGTGGAATAATTCAAGACACTCTTTGCCTTTGGTCAAGATACATTGGAAAATAAAGCTGAATATTTGGATAATTTTAGTAAATGAGGTTGAAAATGAGTAGAATCCTAGGTTTTATATATATTGCAAGTGGTGAAATCATTGGAGAAAACAACAGTGAGGTCATGCCTCCAACAATTTCAAGGTGAAGTATTTTTTGAATGCTCTGTGCTTAGAGCTAGGTTACTTAGGACAGCATTTTCAGAAGGTCATGCACTTTCACTTACACACTTAATTTCCATCATCAGTGACACAATCTCCAGGCTGCTCACATGTTAATAATGTTGGTTTACATTTTTAAAAAAGGAAATTCTATTACAGCATGTGTAAGCAAAAAAAAAAAAAAAATGTTGTACACAAGTCTGGATCTTAAAACTATTGCATTGATGAGTTTAATCTCTCTGGACCTAATTTTCCTGATGTACAAGGAACAACAGCCAGTAAGGGTGTGTATGAGCCCCAGGGTCAGATTACCAAGATTTATATCCCAGCCAGATTGCGGGCACATGTTGTCTGGGGTTAGTCTTAATGTCAGCTTTCTGATCTGTAAAGAGGAGGTAATAATTAAATCACCTTTTATCAATTTGCTCTTAATATTGAAAGAGCTATAAAATAACAAGCATTTAGGCCAGTGCCTGATTCAAAGTAAATGCTTGGTATATTTTAACTGCTTTTAAAAATTATGATTATTATTAAATGTCTCTTGAATCCTTTTCCAACTTTTAATTTTTATGCTGCTTATACTCCTCTAACTGAACTCTATGAATTTAGACACTGAAAATAGTGACAATATCTGTTAACCACCTTCTGTCTTGATGAATCCCCCAGTGACAACTTCTGCTACTCAAAAGTCACTTGAAGTCAAGAGATGTAATGAGGAAGGGTGGGTTCAGTTCTACAGTAGGTAAATGGTGCTAGCTATTTGCAAAATTGATTCTGTGGGAAAAGCAAAGATGAATAAACTGCTGTTTCCAATCTTCAGTTCATATACACTGACAACATCTGTAAGTCATGACGTAGTCTTAAAATGACTCAGCATTTTGCAGAAAACATTCGTGAGGGCGAAATAGTTTCATG
Source organism: Galago senegalensis (assembly GCA_963575145.1). Classification (NCBI taxonomy): domain Eukaryota; kingdom Metazoa; phylum Chordata; class Mammalia; order Primates; family Galagidae; genus Galago; species Galago senegalensis. Next base: position 11,768 of record CAUYTI010135702.1, on the reverse strand, counting down.
TTCATTTAGGATGTGACCTCTGACACAATACCCTTCAGGCAGCTGGAGAATAGGAAAAAAATCTGTATCCATTTAATTAGATAAGATGGGAGGTGGCAATGGACTACGAGGAAAAAGGATACATATTATATGCAACCAGAAATCCCTGAAAACAAAACAAGTTTTCAAACAAAATTTTCATTTTTTTTTTTTTTTTTTTTTACTTACAGTTGAGGAACAATTCTAAAGACGTGTGTTCCATGAACACCTACCATAAGTGTACAGCCAGGACACTGGAAGAGATAAGCCTGGGACAAAATGACATCTACTTTCTGCACATAGCACTTCTAGAGGAGCAAACATACATTGGACGCTGTTCTGTGTTCATATGTAAATGTTATAGTTCAATGATAATTTATCATGTTCTAAACTTGCCATAAAGAAAGCATCCAGATAACACATCCCCAAGTAAATTCTGTTCTTCTGTAGGTGAAGTAACTGACGAGGAACTGGGTGCTGGCTTCGATAGTCTCCTAGCGATTTTCACTCAGCCAAGATCCCTTCTGTAGCTGAGGCTGACACAGACAGAGGAAGACGGGAAAGATGACAGAAGCAAGACTCTTACTTCGGATTCCATCCAACCAAGCAGGAAAAGGAACTCAAGCAAAAGTGTTTTGAATGTGTGGGGAAGATTAATGAAACGTCAATTAAATCTTTCATTCACGTACAACAGGTTCTTAAATATTGTCGTTTCGTTCAATGTTGTTTGGTTAAGGTGTTGAGGAAAGAAAAAAAAATAATTGATTCCCAGCCCGGGCCACTGTCTCTGTGGAATTTTCACATGTTGCCTGTGCCTGCCTGTGCTTTCTCTGGGTACCCCAGTTTCCTCCATTGCCCACAGATGTGTGTTAAGGTAAGTGGCAGTTCTCACAAGTCCCAGGCTGACTTAGGGTGGGTACATGTGTGAGCACTTCACGGGATGGAGTCCATCCAGGGTTGGTTCCTGCTGTGTGTCTTGAACTGCTAGGATGGGCTCCATCCACCTGAAATTCTGACCTTCAGTTATTGGGCAAGTGATCATGTTACTTGTTTTTTTTGAATCTTTCATAAATCGGTATAGTACATATTTATTCCAACATTGAAAGCTAGAAATGTTTGGCATCTTCACTTAAGTGTTTAATGGCGTTTTCTGACCAGAGAGATGCTGTAGGAACTTAAGTAATGGTTATATCAATTAGTCCATGATAACACTGGTTACGTTATATGTCTATTTGCTTAAAATCAGCAATTTCCTGAACCTATAAACAACATTAATTGAGGACTTAGCTCATACAAATGGAGAACTACGAATGCTAAGATAGCTAATGAAGAGTAATGATTTAAAATGGAAGAATCTCTATACAAAATTAAGGCAAAAAAGGATCAAGAGGAAACAAATATTACAAATATTTATCCTCAGACACCTGTGTTTATATAATACATAAAATATTTTCATTAAGACATTTTAAATCTAATAATGTTACAGGCAAATATAGCAAATCACAAAAATCTCCAAATTGAAAGACTTAAAGACATTTAAACTTAGATTTTTTTAAAAAAAATTAATGTGATATATACATCGCATAACACTTTTGCAATTGGAATAACTACAAAGTCAGTGCATTTGACCTGAAAAGAATCTCATCTCTAGAAGAAATCTGACATCCTCTTTCATTTTAAATCACTCTGCTAAGGTTGATAAATAACAAATATCTATCAAAGCATCACTGCAAGATTAGAAGTGAAAATCTTTAAAGGAGAAACTCTCTGAGAATATTAGACAAAGATACTTCTTTTGCAATATAAATACTTGGTATTTACCTCTGATGATAACATGAAATAATAAATATATAATATTGTTTTTCTCACTTAACCAGCTAACCGTCAAAAATAGTCCCTGTGGAGAGTTACACACACACACACACACACAGGAAGAGGGTAGTAGTTGGAATTATGTCTTAACATAGTCTGAGATCTAATTTGTTTTTCTCATGTTAACGCCAGAAGTTATGAGAACTGGGAGCCTGGTTATCTCTGAATTTTGCTGTAGGGATTTTTCTAGTATCAGTAGCAGACACTTCAGTTTGCCTTTGGGCAGGTTACTGTAACAGTGTAAAAGAAATTATGAAGTATCAACCTTTCATTAAAATTTGAGACTATGTCTTTGGTTAGTCGTCTAAGTTATTTGTGCAAAATTGAGAAAGTTTGGGAGTTGGATTTTCCAGGTGGGTGATTTACGTTTTTCTTGACCTTGAATGAATAAAGATCACACTCAGCCAAATGCTGTGGTTTGCTTCTGGGGATAAGAGTGTGTGTGTGTTGTGTGTTGTGTCGCTGCTACTGTTATTTGAATGCTGTGAATTACCTCCTAGAAGAGCAAAGACAAAGAATATGACATTTTCTGGTTTAGCACAGATAGTTCCCGGCCTGAGTAGTTTGGAAGTAACAAAGTCAGATGAGAAAAGGGCTGTGTGCATGGTCTCTGTGCAAAATGAGCGATGCTCTGGCAGCCCGAGCCCTTTTAAAATAGTCACCAGGGTATTAGGAAGAGCCCTTCCACAGGGGCATCCGAGAGGGTCTTCGGGGTAGATCCAGAAGAACCGGAAGCACAGGTCGGGGGAACATAGTACAGGTGTCTGGAGACTGGAAAGGGTGATCCAATTAGTGAGCAAACCAGAACATACATGTCTGAATAATCAGATCAACCATTTCAAGGACGCTTTTCGTAATAGAAATAAGAACAGCAATGTTTAAACTTTCAACATTTTTAATTAGAAAACAAAATCCCCATGTTTAAACTAATCATCTCTTGCTTTTTTTTTTTTTTTGCCACCCTTGTCTGGCTTTCTTCTTGCTCTTCCAACACGTCATATTTATTTTGCTCCAGGACCTGCACTGTAACTGCCTGTTTTCTCCCGGCATTCTTTCCCTAGACTTTGGCATCAGTTTACCCTTCCTTTATTTATCTCTATACTTACATTCTAGGAGAGATTTTTCAAGACCTTCCAAACTGGACCGTGTCCCTCTCTCCCCATATTACTCACTTTATTAGTACCTTATTTGTTTTTCTTCATATCACATATCATTACTTGGCAGTATGTTATTTATTATAGAATATCTGCTTATTTATTTCTGTTCTCCTTTTCCCAATAGTCAGCACAAGGGCAGACTCAAACCAGTCTGGACACATAGTAGGAATTCAAAGTATTCGAACGAAAAACACAACTTGTGTTTCAAAGTGAATGAAAAACACAACTTGTGATTCAGTAATTTTCTTTTTGATTGAGTGTACTGTTTAACACTTATCAATTGAGCTGTTTCAATTCTATATTTGAATTGAATATAGAATTTCACTTGTGGAATTTCTATTTGACTCTTTTTAAAAGTTGTTCTTTTTTCATACTGTTTTGATTCTACATTTTTACTTGCATTCCTTTTTTAACTTTTCATACATTTTAGACATCTTATTTAAATATATAAATTTAGTTTAACTTTTTAATCTTCTTTGTCTATACAAGTCTCCTATTTTAGTCACTTAACAGATTTAGTGATGCTCCTTTCCAAAATTTCTAATACTTATTATAAGCAAAGAGGTTGATGTTGTTGTTGTTTGGTTTTTTTGTTTTTTTTTTTTTGTTTAGTTTTGTTTTGTTTTTGCAGGAAACTGATGTCCTAGGTTAACGAAGCATTTTGATAGTAAAATAGGAGTGCGCTTCTGCTGGTGTTCACTCTGTTGACAATTCACATGTTTTATTGTGTTATTCTTAGGCTCATGAACCCTACAAGTCTTAGAGTAATGAACGTTTGAATCCCACACTAACAAGTGGTTTAGAGTTTTTGCATATGGCTGTTGAGACTGTTGTTTCCTGTCCAGAGCACAGTCTTAGTAGATGGTAAATCACTCACAGGGTCCTATTGGTGAGTGAGTCCCAAGCTCACGCATAGACATTGAACCTTTCAGATTTTCAAATTTATACAAGTGACTAATTTTTAATTCCTTTTGAATGCCACATCCTTAGCCTGAAATGAGTTCTCTTAGTGAAGATCAAACACCTGGTATCTGCTTCTTAGAACTGGTTTCCAGTTGGAACAACTGAGGAAACAGTTTGAATTTCCACTCACTGCAGTGACTTCGAGTTTCTTCTTCATGTGTAATGCCTATTGGTCCCTTTGTCCCCCCTTTATTTCAGAATGTCTTGGGGGTGTGCAAGCTTGGTTATAGATTGAATCATAGTTACAAGCACACCCCTCACCCAGATAAAGTGCACTGTACACATCAAGTGTGAATTTACCCAGGCCTCCTCCCCACCTCCTATCTGCTATATTTTTATAAATATCTGTATTACCCTTTTCTTTATTCTAAATATTTTTATGTAATTTTCATTTAAGTGTGGTGTTAAAACCCAAGTCTTTAGATCAATTTTGTAAGATATACTGAAAACTAGAAAGATGTACAAACTATTGAAAGATAAGAAAAAAAGGAGGAAGCTATAAGAATGAGTGTGCCAAGTCAGAATTCATTCTTTCTGAAAAAGTCTCAGTGTTCTCAGAGCTTGAATTAGAAGGTCTGGAATACTTCACTGATTGTGAGATATAAGTCAGGGTAATTAGAAGTGCACACATACAAGGTAGGCCAGAAAAATGCTCATGTCTCCATCCTCAGCCCCTGTTTATAAAAGTCATATAACAGAAGCAATGCTTGCTCTAGAAAAAGGACATGGATATCTAATTTATTAAACAATTGACACAGAGAGAACTAGAGACCCTGTTGAATGTCAGGCTACATTATACTGGTATTAAGAGAGAGACATGGCATCTTACCTGTAAATGTTAAAATCAACCTTCACTTATGTACATGAAGTTTATGTTCTCTTCTCATTCATGGAGAGACCTACTTGTTACACAACCGAGTCTGTATCATGGCCGGAGAGAATCTCTCATTATCTATCATAATCAGCTTATCAGCTTAATCTTTCATTCACAGACACACGTGAACAGCTGAGTGTCCGGAGATAGCCAGCGAAAAGGGAGAAAAAAAGAAAAATTGAAATACAAATATTTTTGCTTCAGGATCAAGAGAAAGCAAAAATAATACTACTTATCATTTTCGGACAATTTTTTCCTATTATATTTTAGTGTGTAATATGTTTAATAATGAAATGAAGGTATTTTTATGGTAAAAATGAAGACCATATAATTCAGGTGAGCAAAGATGTAAGTGATAGAGGAAAGTTGCAGAGTGGAATGAGGGTGCGGGATTCAAAACATAAGTGTAGGGAACTGGTTTCCTTTATGCAGGATGGTCCGTCACCGTGTCCATTACGATGAAAAGGAGTCACGGAAAGAAGTTAAACAATTTGGATTAGAAGTAAGGAAAAAAAATCACTTGGGAGAGCAAATTTTTAAAATCACACACAAAACTTCTCTTCTTTAATTGAAAAAGAAAGTGCAGTATTTTATCAAAATGAGGCATGTAGATGGGCCTTTCTGTTGTATCTGAGGGAAGTGGAGAAGTTCATCAATATCCACTATAAAAAGTGGAAAAGCTTCCAGGGAAACTTGAGTCATTTAAATTTCCAGCAATGCTATTTACATAATTTTATGGATTTATTTCAGTGACAATAAGCAATTTTGTTTTTAAAAATATAGACGGTTAAACAGATTGATCCAGGGTCGACCATTTTGTGTGTGTGTGTGTTCATGCATGCACAGGCCTACAGGCAGGCCAATTAGGTAATCGTGTTGAGGATATTTCAAACAGCTAGTTGAAATGACTAACCACGGCATCTTAGCTGAGTAGAAAATTAAGAAAAAGGAGGATGAACTTGCTAGTAGAAGGAAATAACAGAAGTCTAAGAAGGAATGTACGGACGTTCTTGAAGGACCATTGAAGAGACAACAGGACATGAGTGGAAATATTGGGGTTAGAAAAAGTCAGTGAACGTAGTAAGATTTTAGAGGTGGGGATGTTTCAGTGACAAGGTTTGATATTTGAGATCCATAAGTTCAAAATAGAAAGCACAATAAAATCTCCAGAAATGAGGAGGTTAAGGAAATAAAATGCTGTATTTTGTGGTTCTAAAGAAGTTGTTAATAAACAGAAGGGGGAAAAGTACTGTGAATGAGGGGAAAATATCCTCAAAGAACAAGAATTATATGTTAAATACAGAATAGAAGGGTAACAGAGAGAGGTAAGAAAAATAAGATTTTTATATGAAGATAAAATATTCCTCATATGGGAACACTTCTTAGCCAGAAGGAGATGTAGGAATAGGCCTTTGGTTAAGGTGTAATATTAAACATAAACATATTACACCTTAATATTTTTAAGGTGTAATATTAAACATTTTTAAGGTGTAATATTAAACATTAAACATATTACACCTTAATATTTTTTTTTAATTAAAAGTGTCCTTAACTTATTGGTTTTAAGAGTTATATTAGTTTTAATAGATTGGAATATAGTTATTAAAAATAATTACCTACTACATTTTATTTATTTTATTTTAATTTTGTGCTCATGTTACAGGTACAATGGGAGTTGGTGGCCTCCCTAATCCATGTATCAATCAGAATGTGATTCCAAATCAAAACCCAGGCTGACAGTGGCTTTACCATCTGGCTGCTGCATGGTCTGGAAGAGCAGTATTCCACATATGCAGAGAAAAAAGATAAAAGTGTCCCAAAGTCATAAATGCAAGGATCTAAAAGTGGCACAAGATGTTTCCCCTCGAAGCACACTGTCCAGAATAGCCACATTGTCCCAAATACACGCAACTGAGCTTGGAAATTTGCAGCCTTCACCATTTCCAAAGTGGGAAAGTTGAAATCAACTAAAGAGTAAACAGGAAAATATGGCAAGAAAAATTTACAATCAGCTACAGAAATATTTTGAGAAAAAAATCTGGAAATTATGTTTACCGACCAATGTCTGAAAAATAACCACATTGCACAAACATGATAATATACACATAGTGGGTTAATTTTACGGTCTATTTGTTCCTTATTATTACCTTCTTCAAACTGCATTGATTACTAGTTATTTTTTCCAAAAATACATGTTGGTTTGATCTGCTAAGGAAGAACAGAATGATAAAGGGAGAAAATCCAGCTATTTATGATTCACATAGAAAGAGGTTATTGACTACCTCATCCCTTTGTTTTCCTTCCTGAGTAAGTAATATTATATTAATTTATTTGGATCGACCCTTGAAAATCATTTTCATCAGTCATGACTCACCCAGCAGCTGTACACTTCCCAACAGCAGTGATGAGAGACGTACTTTCTTATTGGATAAGAAGAGAGATAATAAAATTGTCAAAATGTATTGCCGAAAAAAACCCAGAAAGCTTTGTTCAAGATGCTGACCTTTTGATTTCTGCATCAGGCTTACTTACTGAAAAAATAAAAACAAAAATGAGATTTCAGGGAACACAAGAAGTGTAATACCCAAGGTGAGTAAAGAGAATTGATTCCAAACCGAGTAAAAGCAAGAAGGCCAGTCACTAAGGAAGCTGATGGGGAAGCTTCAGCTGGAGAATCTGTTCTTACCAGCCAGGTTGCTGTGTTGCCGAATCCTCAAAAACAGCATTTTAATTGTTATCTTTAGAAGAATGTTCAAAGTTCCTCATGTACAATGAGCAATTGGATTTTAATAGTATCGGGGAAACATTAAATTAAACTGGCTTCTCTTTATATAGAATTCCTTGCAGTGAATGACTTTTAAATATCTTCCATATTTATCCCCCAAGGAAGCACTATCCTTTAATCTATCAAAAATTCTGGTCTATTTTCCTTTCTTAAAAGAGCATCCATCACTGTGTCAAGTGTGGACTTTATTGTTTCCCAGCAGTACTTGAGTAGATGACCTAGGTTTTGATTTTCTATCTCCACATAATTAAAGCTTTCAGTTGTAATAACACTGAAGATTTCTGACAACCTTACCAAAGTATGTCCATGTTACACCCAACCAGCCCTTCTCCTGAATTATTCCTTGAATGCCAGCTAAATTCAATTTGGCTGCTGTCAATGGCTTATTGCAAAAAGGGTGACATTTCTACGCTACGGTTCTTTCTAAATTAAAGAGTTTTCCTTAGGGATGGCTTCTTTGATGCGGTGGTTGGGAGTCTCAATAAAAGTAGCTTTAGTTCACATCCTTAAAAAAAAAAAAGAGCCATGTTATTTGGGAGTAGTAAAAAATACAAGAATTTTATGGACTTGGTACATGAACACAAATACTTTCAAAAAGCAGGGCATGGATTTTGAATTCTTCAAGAATTCGAAGAACGTTGTTCTTTGTATGTTCAAGAGTCACATTCACAGCGGAAACAAGCTTACCAAGGTTATGACCCTAAAGTTCCATTTACTCAATTTCTTCTATTCCTCTAAGAACTTTTATTTTTTGGTATCTTAGAGATACACAATAATTTACATGTTTTCATGGTACATGTGATAATGTGATACATTCAAGTGAAGACTATAAAGATGAAATCAGGGTAAATGAGAGGTGTATAACTTTAAATATTTATTTTTTAATGCTAGGAATATTTAAATTTTTCTCTTCTAGCCGTTTTGAAATGTATCCTAGATTAATGTTAACGATAGTCACCCTACTGAGCTATCAAACACTATTTCTGATTTCTTCTACCATTATCACCTCTTAACCAATTTATTTTATTCTTGATCTCTGTGCTTTATTCACGGGTCACTGCAGTGAGTGTCAGATCTTCACGAGTCTCTTTGATAATTGGCACATACCAGGAAGAAGCAGGTGTGCCGAGTAGATTTGACTGCCCAACAGATACCATTGTCCTTAATGTTCTAATAGTCTCCTACTTTTCACCTTCTAAACTGAACTACTCGAACCTCTTCTTCATAATGTGGTCATTTTAGCAGTCTTCCTACTTAAAGCTACTTCCCTTGACAACTGTCAAGACCAAAAAAGGGTGGAAAATAGATTATTGCACTAAGAAAAACAGTACATGTGTCCTGGCATAATTTATGCAATAAATGGATACTTTATCATGAGAAGGAGTGAATAGCTTCAGAGCATGCGTTTCAGATATTTATCCATCTTAGAACTATCATTTGTTTTCTGGAGGCGTTTTTGGTTTTAAAGATGGCTTCACTACTGCTTGAATATCCATCTTAATGTAGAAAAAACATTCATCATAGTCAGATGAAATCCTGTTATATTTTTAAATTAAATTTTCTTTTCTAAATATTCCAGATGAGAACATTTAATATAATAATACTTAAACAGGTATATGAAAACATGCTCAGCATACCTAATCATGGGGGAAATGCAAATCAAAACTGTAATGAGACAGCATCTCAAACCTGCTAGGATGACTTTTATCAAAAAGATAAGAAATAAGTGTTTTCAAGGATGTAGAGGAAAGGGGACCCTGACATTACTGGCAGGATTTAGATTGGTGTGATCACTGTGGAAAAGAGTATTGAAGACCCTTAAGGTTTTAGAAATAGAACTGTTTTCATAGTTTTGAACCATTTTCCAACTCTGTATAAATGTGTTTGTTCTTTGGTTGGGATTTGGTTTTATGATTTAACTCTGTAGTGGTCTCCGGAAATGGGGGATTAATGGTTGACAGAGATGTAGCCTCTGTTGGCTGAAAGCTGGCAGAGAATCGGATGTGTGAGTCCTTTGTTTGTATATAGGCCTATTTTGAGCTTAAAACAATTAAGATTTTGCCCACCAGAAAGGAGAAAACCTCTTTTATATGGGAACCAGTATGTTTTTGTGTTTCTGTGAAGTTATACAATTGAAGCTGCAAGATCTTCCTAGCTGCCTGGATGCCTCAACGTACAAATGTATAAGGACTGTTACCTTTTATAATGTGTGCAAATAATGAGTCTGAAAAAAAGAAATAACATTTGTTAAGATTTTGCTTAATCTTCTAACCCAAGATTCAGTGAAACAGATTAATCCCACAGGACTGAATGAATAAATGCGGGAAGGTAGTGGTTTTTTGTTTCACTTTGTTATTATTGATGTTTTAATGGTCTGTATTTTCTAGATATTTTAGGAAGTCTGATCCCTTTCTATTTAAGCTATCTGTAACTCAAAGCAATTTAGTAAATCGTTTTGTCTTCTTTTTTTTAAAATTTGAAATAAAGCACTTTAATATGATCTCATTTTTCCTGCTTAGCCCTCCTCCCTCTGGGATTCAGAAACTTTCATAGAATCTTATTTTTCAAGTAATATAGTCATTTACATAGGTTTAGTGGGAAAAAAATGTTTGCTTATTCACTAGGTAATAATTGGACAAATTAGTTTTGCAACATCACTGGACTTTCCTGGGGTGTCATATTAGAGAATGATGCTCATTTAATCAGATATGACTGGAAAGTTTAGAGGATTTGTAGGTAATTTTAGAGAGCAATACTCACAAGACTTCTTGGGAAAACTGAAATAGTCCTGGTTTCCAGAGTTCCCAGCCTCTCAGGTGGTAATGAGGAAGGTCAATTCCAGATAAGCCCAGGGACCTATGGATGTGCTGGAGACTTTGTGAATTCACTTCAATATATACTTACCGCATGTAAAACTAGATGAAGAAAATGTGTTAGCTTGAATTACTAACATCAAGAAAGTTTATTAAGAGGATATTTAAATTCTTATCCAAGTTTCCTTATGAAAATTTCTAGCAAAGCAAAATTACAATGACAAATTTACACTTTGGCTACATCTTTGTAAATAATCAGCTCAACTCTAATGAGAACAACGTTAATTTTTGATCAAAAATAATCTTTCTTTGGGGATGTTTTGATAGAATAAAGTGAGAACTGAACTTGAGGAAAAAAAATCTATTTCAAAAGAACATTTTACATTGTCTAGAGTATACCAGGTCATTAAGATCTTCGAGCTATTTTTGTAACTATTGTCCACATAAAACACACTTTTTGAGCATCTGATTCCAGAATTCTTCTGGTCTTTGAGCTATTTTTCAACTCCTCATAAATATGTCTGAGAATACTTTGTATTCTCTCTTGAATCATTTATAACATCTGCCTGTTTCCTTCCCTGAGTAAATTAAATATCTTTTAACACATGTTCATTTTTATGTCTGCATGACAGTTGTGATTCATCTTTTTTTGAAGGTTGCCTTTAAACACAAATATTTCTCTGAGATTATGGTTTATTGATCTAGTATTATGGTTTTATATATTCTCCCTGAATTACTATGCATGAATCTTATCAGGTAGTAACCTTTTTATGTTTTGTTGTTGCTTCTTCTTTTGTAGGTTTTGTTCTAAATTGTTACTCAAATATACATAAGCCTTTTATCGAATAGTCTATGCTCCATATTTCATTATTTTCTAAAGCCCGTATATACATTAGATACTTCTGAACAATTTCTGCTTTGCCACTCTATTTTTTTTCTATGTCTATTTTATTATTTATGTCACTTTATTTTGAATCCCTATAACCTTATAGGATCATTTAATGTAACATTTTAGATAATATATTATTTAAGGTTTATTCCTCTTTTTGAGAATATTCTTATCTCATTCCATGCACAATTACTTTCCAAAGGCACTTTAGAATGTGTCACCTCATGAGCGCAATAAACTAAGGTGTGATCCAGAGGCTCATTAATAACAAAGACACTTCTGTTACTTAGGAGATTCCAAGTCTTTTAGAATCTCCATGCCAGGAAGCCAGGACAAATACCAGACAAATTCTTTTTTATAATCAAGTGCCTACCCTCATGCTTCCCCATCCTTCCTA
>CAUYTI010135696.1:0-10216 GCA_963575145.1 Galago senegalensis | reverse complement strand
GGTGACCAGACGTCCCACTTTTGGCGGGACAGTCCTGCTTTTTAACAATTTGTCTCGCGTCCCACAGCGTTTTAAAAAAGTCTCAATTTTTGGAAAGAATGCATGAATGGGTGGGAGAACAGGAAGGGAATATACGGTTTTTGGCGTCCATGTGGCTATGTCACCAGAATATGAATTTTATATTATTTTTGTTAATTTTATAATGTTAAACTGTAATAATTACAAATAATTGTTGAGAAGTGATTATCGAGAACTGCTTACCAAAGTTTACGTTGTTGTCAGGCCCTGCCCTGCACCCCCCACCCCCGTCGGCCATGTTGTCCTGCTTTACAAATGTTAAAATCTGGTCACCCTAAGTTATGTGAATGTCAGAAGTTACAGGAAGATGGAGCTATGGTGTTCAGAGCATTTTCTAAGGGACTGTCTCATTTAAAATGTATGCCTGGAAGGTAGTTTGTGGTGTATGTAGCTTCCATTTAGGAATAAGGAATTATTTACCCAAAGTTTGCCACTAATAAGAGCTTTGATTATGTAGGAAAACTTTGTCCTTTTTGTGATAAAAATGCTCATTGCAGTGCTTTAAATTAGATGCAAAGTATCCTCATTAACACAACCAATCTGGTAAATAATGCGTCTTAGGGAAATTGTCTTATTAAATAATAATTAGTGCCCTTGCTCAATAGAATGTTAAAATCCTGGTTTTCATAAATAAGACTCCCTGCTTACCATCCATTTATTTCTGTTCTGTATGCTTGTGACAACAATAAAATAAAAGGATGATAAAAGTAAGTCCCACAAGTGAAGTGAGCATTACTTGCTTCCAAGCTTGGCTGTGGGCGCTATCTCTACAGTTTGGGTTTCTCCTGGATTCAGTGTCACAACAAGGCAAAGGCCTGTCTGGATCTTGGCTGGTTCTATGGACGTAAACTCTTCAGGTGAAATTGACTCCAGTTCAGCCTCCCACCTGGGTAGGGCTATCCTAAACATCGCCATACATAGGAAGAATTCACAAACTCTTATTTTATGGTATATTTTCTATTTATATATCAACAAGTAGAGAAATGTTTTGTAAAATGTTGTAATGAATATTTTTCAAATAAAGGTGCAGTTAGCTGCCATTTGCCATTTTACCTATGGCAAGCTTTGGGACACGTTGTATCATTTCTCTAATTCACAACCACATGATTTCTGGTTGTTTGAATTCAGTGCAACCCTGCAACTGTGTGTCAAATTAGCAGAAAAGTTCCTCCTAAATCCGAGCTAAAATGGCAATCTCCTTACTAATCCTAAGGGAGCCTGTGGAGTAAGTCCTGCATCACAGCGCCCGTTATTCCCATGTTGCTTCATGGGAATATTTGTTCAGGCATTTGCTGGCCCTTTAGTCCAGTTTAAACCGAGAAGCTTCCTTCAGTCATTCTGTACATGATTCATTTACAACCAAGTTGATTTGCGTTCAGGGAGAGAGACAAAATAACCCCAAATTCATCCTCATCCTTCCTTTTTTAGTGGAAATTAGAAATTCTTCCACTTCTAACACCTAAACAAATAGATGAACAAGATAACTTCAGGGAGGTAAATGGAAAATGAAGAAAAACACAGGGTAACAGACAGAGGGTTGAAGGGGTTGGGGAATATATTGATCATTCAAGAAGTACTCTCAGGAAGTCTTATTAATATTTAATCCTAAATTCCAAACATGATTCAGCTATGCAAAATTCAGAAGATAGAAGATTAAAATCAAAAAGAGCAGAAGGTGTGTATGTATTAAGCAAAGTGGCACAGACATAATTGAACAACTGGGGCCAGAACAAGCCCTCCTCTAGAACAACTCGACTGTTTCCCCGTTGCTGTTAAAAGGAGGGTTCTCAGAACTGTGCAACATGTTACATTGGCTCTGATGAGGTCAGATGACAGGCTCCTTTGTAACCTCACCCATTGAAGCCACATTTAGAAATCTATGGCACAGAAGACGTTAAGCTTTTGACAACTTTGACTTCCAGAATTTACATGAACTGCCCTTCACTGCCTCACACAGTTATTTGCAAAATTGATTATTTTTAACATAAATATGAGAATTCTCATTTTGTAGTTTTATTATTTTGGTTGACGTAGAATATCACAACCCCAAGGTACTTTGAATTTTGTTTTAGTCACCACTATGCTCTAGCTATCCAAAAGCAGTTTGTTAAACACACCTTAGGTATTTCTATCCGATTCTCAGGGAATCCGATTCTTAGGGAAGATGTTCATCAAAACAGAACTGAAGTTTGAGACACACAGCTCTGCTCCACAAAACCTTTCTTCATGTTTAGAGCCATCAATATGTTTTAGTATGGATGCACAACAAATTATATTTCATAAATGGTAAAAAGTCTTGGTTCAGCATGTTTTTTTCAAGTATGTCATGAGGACTGTGTCCAATGTATTCATGAACTTGAGACAAAAGAGCTTTGACATATTTTTTTCAACCTAGTAACTAAGATGCTAGAAAAAAGAAACAAGACAGAAAGAATGAAAGACAGACAGAAAGAAAAACTTAACAGTTTTTGGCATAACTGTCTATCAGGACGCCTATGTTTTTTCATATAACCTTTGTTCAATGCCCCCAAGCTATCTCCATCATAACAGGCTGTAGAGTTTTGACACAATTGACCTTGGCTGGCTGGCCTGTAGCAGAGGGATCATACTCTTTCCCTGATCTTTGCGTGATTGGTTCCTGTTCATCCTTCAGCTATGAGTGCTGATCTCACCTTCTTGGAGAGGACACATCTGATCCTTCTATGTAATGTAAGGCCTCTTTCCAATGTTTTTAATTCTTTGTCTCAATATCCTACGTGTTTGGTTTTCTTGATAGGATATACCCTAATTAACAGTTATGTATATTTGTTTATTCAACTTTGGTTCGGTCTTCCCCAGATAGAAATCTCTGGCGGGGCTGGCTAGTACCTGCCAACTTTACTCCACCCCCATTGACTGGCTTGGTCTAATGGATGAGTGAAGGAGCAGATAAACATAAGAAGAAGACATTAATGAAAACTAATGAGTTTAAAACTAGGCAGGCCTAAGTTAAAATTCTAGCAGAACCATTTACTAGCTATATTCCTTTTGACAAACCACTTAGGCCCACTGATCCTTAGATTCCTCCTTCTAAAAAAGGATAGTCTGCGATCAAGAATCGAAAAATGCCAGCTACATGGTAGACTTTTGCTAAATATGAACTTTCTTCTTTGCCTTTCATTTCTTTAGTCTTTTGACATGGTCCACATTTTTCCTGAGTTCAAAGAATATCCATATGTTATCTAACACATCTGTGGGTTTTTGTCAATAGCACTAATTGCGACTTGCTTTGTTATTTTGTTTTTAATTTTAAGCCTTTGCCTTGCCCAGATGACTCTTTCACTAACTCTTCCTTCTGGCATGTTGACTTTCAGTTTTCCAGTTGAAGATCTATTTCTCCTCAAGAAACAACCTTTACATTCCTTTGCTTCCTTCAGCAGCATCATTTGCTAGGTAAGTGATTTAGTTACTCACATCGTGACCCATCATCACAGTCAATATTCTTAGCAAAGCCCTGTTAGCATACAATTTATTAGGTCCTTGAGAGGAAGTGCAAACCAATGGAGAGAGCTGTGATGGAAGGTCCAAGTGCACCATGAAGAGGTGATGTTTTAAGTTCTGGAGGGGACTGAGTGTGCCAGGAAGAAGAAGGGTAGGAAAATGGAAGCCTTAAGATCAATTTCCATCTTCTATTATCGGCTTCCTTTCTCTGCACAATGTCTTCTGTGAAGCTTAAGGTACAGCATACTGCAACCAGGAGTATCTATAGACATGAAAAGGAATAATATTGCCTCTTCTGAGCACAGTGCTGAAACAGAATTACTGACTAACATTCAAAGCAGTAAGCAAGTCAGTCTCGGCAATGCTTTTGAGATTTCCCTTTCATCCTTGAACACCAGCTGGGCATTACTAACTTCCAATTGTTGTCCAGCTGCCTTCCTTGGATCTCAGGGGGCATTGAAGGATGAAACTGAAGACCAAAGATAGAGCAAAGCTCAGGCCATGATGCCACTTAAACAGCAACCAGGGCAGATCTTAATTTATATTTTATGTAAGAAAATTATCTGCAAAAGTAGTTCTGCTACTTAGAAAATAAAAAACCTTTCTTAAAAAATTTACTTGTGTATTTTATAGGGGAACAATGTTAGGCTCAGAGAAGGTATAAACAGTTAACGGATTGTTACGTTGGGTGAGTATCAGAGTGAGGTTTAGATGATAGATCTCCTGACTCCCAAATCAGTGCTAATTTTACAGTTTCAGCTTTTATTTTTTAGTATTTAAGTCTTGCATAACGTATTAAAGCTTCTATCTACAGAATCTTTAAGCAATAGTTCCTTAGGTCACACAGCAATTCTACAGAGATTGTCTTTGACTAATTTTAGTCACTTCTTGGAAAAGACCCAAAAGTGTACGATAGTTTCATTTTAATTGGCAGAGGCTGGTCCTGCTGTTTCGTGAATTTGCCCGATCCTCTTATTTTCAGAGGAACGTTTATAGGAAGAATTGTTTCTCCTGGTCATTGTTTTTGGCACACTGTGTACTTCTTTGATTTATGCTGTCCCAAGCAAAGGAACAGACCGATGCTTCTGCCCTGCTCTGATGGCTTGCTTTGGTACATCATACAGAAAAACCTAAGGACCAGTTCTGACCCCAGCATCTTTGAACTAATCTACAGCACCTCTGTTAGTGCATTTCATTATTATTTTCATTCAGATGTAATATACAAACAGCAAAGTTCACAGATTTAAGTGTGCAGCTCAATGATGTACCCACAACCCAAATAAAAAGATCATTCCTTAGACCCAGAGAGTTTCCTGACTGTTTCACAATCAACGGCTGCCCTCTGATGAGAGGTACTCAATTTTCTTTTAAATTTCCATCTCCATAGATTTGTTTGCCTGCTATCATATTAATGGAATCACACAGTCCGTCCTCTGCTGTGTCTGTCTTTTCTCACTTATCACTGTGTCAATGAGATCCATTCATGTTATTGCCTGTATCAGTAGCTTCTCTTTCTATTGCTGATGAGATAGCATGCCACTGAATGATTAAAACACAATTTATTTTCCTGTCTTCCTATTCCTAGAAACAGTCCTATGTGAACTGTTTCCAGATTTGAGCTAGTACCAATAAAATTGCTATGAACATTCTTGAAGAGATCTTTTGGTGATCTGCACTCATTATTTTCTTGGGAATGTGCCTGGGAGTAGAATTAGTGAGTCATAAGTTAAGCAATGGTTTGACTTGAATAGATACCGCTTGTTAGTTTTCCAAGGTGTTTTAACCAACTTACAGTCTGTGAATTTCAATTGTTCTGCATCCTTTCCAATACATATTTTCATTTTTCATTGAGTTTGATTTGAATTTCCTTAATGACCAATGGTGTGAGCTCCTTGGCATAAGCTTACTGAACACTTGGACATCTTCCTTTTCTTAATTGCCTGATAAATTATTTTTGCCCATTTTTTAAAAATTGGGGATTTTGTCTTTTCATTATGATTTACAGTTCTTCACTGACTCTTTTTCCCCATCCCCTTTTCATATTGCCCCCATTAAGTTTACTTCATTTATTCTTTATTCAAATCTTTTGTGGAATATATATGCTGAAAATATTCTCACCCAGTTTATGGCTGACCTTTTCACACTCTTAATGATATTATTTGATAATAAGGAGTTCTTAATAGGATTGAAATGTCATGAATCAATTATTTATTTAAGGTTAACGCTTCCTCTGTTGTGTTAAGAAAGCTTTCCCTATTTAGGACATGAAGGGAATTTCCTGCTATGATTTTATTTTCCATATTTAGATTGATAGTTTAACTTGAAAAGTTGATTGTCAGATTTCTGTATTGTGTAATACAGAAGTCAAGTTTCATTATTATTTTCCATATGGGTATTCAATTGTTTGATATTATTTATTAAAAACACCATCGTATATCCACAAAATTGTACTGGCCCATCTATTTTAAAGTGCATAGCTGAGAGCATGGGGATCTATTTCTAGACTCTTAGTTTATAATCCCTCTGTTCTATTGGGATATTTATCTTTGTTTGCACCAGTTCATCTCTGTGTTAATAATTACAGCCTTTTCATAATATTGGACAGTGTGAGCCCACCAGCTTTGTTTTATTATTTAAGATTGCCCATATATTCTAACTTTTACATTTTTATATGCCTTTTAAAATTACCTTGTCAATTTACACATATACAATATGGAATTTTGGTTGAAATTAATTTTAGAGATCCATAGGGGAAAAATGACATCTTAGTAACATTAATGTTTCTAATCCATAAACATGGTATATCTCTTTGTCTTGTTGTACCTCTTTATTATTATTATTATTCTTTTTTATTAAATCATAACTTTTTTATTAAATCATTAACTATCAGTTAATCCCATAACTGATGCATTTATGGGATTCAGGGTCCTGAAATACAACGTGAAATGCTTACATGGCCTCACCTAATATGCATGATGCAATGGTACATTTCAAAACTACTAAGAAATGAGTATACTTGTCATGGATGCGTTGAACTTAGTTCATTGTTGCAGCTCTTAGCAGTATGCTTTCAATTTTAATTTAAATACCTTGCTCATATTTTGTTAGATTTATTTCCAGATACTTATATTTTGATACTGTTATAAATTATATTAAAATATTTTCTAAATAGTTTGCTGCTAAGGTGCACGAAGGCAATTTCTCTTTGTCTTTTCAACAGTTGTACAATAGAAGCTACTTGAGACAATATCCTGTGATACTCTTTGTCTACTCTGTTCTATATTTTCTTTTTTATTTTTATTCTCTCTAAAATAAACATATCCAGATCTTGACAGTGCCCCACATATTTCTTCTACTATCCCAGGTTTCTTTTTTTTTTTTTTTTAATTCTTTTGTTTTCTGTGCTACACCTTCAAGTTCACTGATGCTGTCTTCTATTCAGTTGAATGTTAAACTTATCTGGGATACAATGTACAGATGTCCCTTCCTATTTCTCTCTGGATTCCTATTCTTTGCAGGGTGATTTTACAGTTTTTCTCTTTAAGATAGGGACTCTCTCTCCCCCTCTTCCATGGGGACTTGCCTGTGATTGACTTTGGCTAATAGAATGCAGTGCAAGTAATGCTGTGTCACTTCTGAGCCCAGGTCTCAGAAGAACTTTCTCTTTTGGGAAGTTTTGCCATTTGTTGGAGTAGCTTCTAAAATCTGAGGGAATGCATGGAGTGGAGATGAAACATCAGTGAAGCTTTCCCAAGCTAACCATCTTTCAACCAATCCACCAGCTTACTGAAAACATACGGGAGTGGCCAGCTGTAGTTAGCCAAGCCTGATTCAGGTCTTTAGAATTTCTCAGTTGGCCTGTATGTTCTATGAGAAATAATAAATAGTTGTTTTACTGTACTAAATTTGGGGGATGGTTTGCTATAGAGGAATAGTTGACTGACACACATTCCAATGAGTTCTTAATTTAAAATACTGTCTGTTTTAGTTCTATAATGTCCATTCAAATTTTTTTTGTAAAAATTACAATTTTTTATTTCTATTCTCCCTCTTTTTCATCAATATTGCTCATAACTTTTTATTTACCATAACATTTTAATAACAGTTATTTTAAAATTCTTGTCTGCTCATTCCAATATCTGGATTATTTGTGGGTCTGGTTTTTTTTTTTAATTTATCATTATTGGCTATATTTTTACCTCTTCTCAGATGTAATTTTTTTTTTAATTCTGGATGTTTCATATAAAATAATTTTGGAAAATTCATGTAGTATTGTTTTCTACCAAAGACATTTTCCTCTTCCTTCTGTTAGAAAAGATAAAGAAATGATCATTATGGTTTGTTTTTTTCTCTTAATTTTTTTATTAAATCATAACAGTATACATTAATGTATTTATGGGGTACAAGGTGCAGATTTTATATATAATGTGGAGTGCTTACATCAAACTGGTTGACATAGCCTTCATCTCACTTAATTATTGCGTTAAGACACTTATGCTCTACTCTTAATAGATTTGACATGTACCCTTGCAATATGCACTATAGGTGAGGTACCGCCCATTACCCTCCCTCTGCTCAGCCTCCCCCACTCCCCTCATCCTCCTTTTCTCTCCTTCATTCTGGATTATATATAGTTGTGTTTTATCATTTGTATGAAAGTGTGGGTCATTATATCTTGGTTACATAATAGTACAGAGTACACTGGATACTTTTTCTTGAGATACTTTACTAAGAAGAATCCATGTAAACATAAAAGCTCCATCCATGTAAACATAAAAGAAGTAAAGTCTCCATCTTTTTAAGGCTGTATAATATTCCATGGTATATGGTAAGATGGCCAACTGAAGCCAGCTTTCAAGTGGCTTGAAAAGCTCCATCCATGTAAACGTAAAAGAAGTAAAGTCAGCTCCATCCATGTAAACATAAAAGAAGTAAAGCCAGCTTTCAAGTGGCTTGAAAAGCTCCATCCATGTAAACATAAAAGAAGTAAAGTCTCCATCTTTAAGGCTGTGTAATATTCCATGGTATATGGTAAGATGGCCAACTGAAGCCAGCTTTCAAGTGGCTTTCAGGAGTGCCCATCCGAAGGGAGAGATAATGGCCAGAATGAACCAAATAAAGCTGAAGGTCAGGAGCTGAGCTGAGAGAGAAGATTGATAAATGCACGTCATCCCTGCTAAGGCTAGCTGCAACTTCAAGGCAGCAAATTTCAGATACAAAACCCATCCCAAAGAGGATGAGAGTCTTTCCCCTCCCCCCAAGTGAGTGGCTCACTGTGTGCACTCTACAAGTGAGTGGGGAACAGAAGACCTCTTGTTTTGCCACACAGGAGAGAGCCACTGAAGGCCAGGACTCCTTCTCCAGAAAGATCCTGTTGTGAGCCAGGACTTTCTTTCGTTTGGCATAAAAGTTGAACAAATATTTTCCCTGCCTTTCTGAACTCCAAGTCCACCCTTCCCCCCTCTCCTGATGACTTGGAAGCCTACCTCCAGAAGAGCCCAGAATGATCATTGCAGTATAATAGAGATTTCTTTGAATCAGAGCCGGGTCTGGTCTTTAGCAAGATCTTATCTGTTTCAAAATTTGTCTATGTTCTTCAGATTTGGCTCTCTAAACTCTGGGTTCAGAACCAGGTTAAGTCTTGTCTCCTTATATCTGAAGACTGTAAGACGTAAGCTCTGCCCTTCAGAAATTTTAAGATTACCTCTTTATCTTCCCATCCCACACATGTGAAAACTTAGCACATGTTGTGAGGAAGTGAGCACATGCTATGTAAGCCACTTTTTTTAATTCTTTTTTTTATTAAATGATAGCTATGTACATTAATGCAATCATGGCATACAGTGTGGTGTTTTCATATACAATTTGAAATATTTTCATCAAACTGGTTAACATAGACTTTATGTCATTTTCTTAGTTATTGTGTTAAGACGTTTATATTCTACTTTTAGAAAGATTCACTTGTACTCTTCAAAGATAAACCATAGAGGTGATCCCTCCAATCACCCTCCTCTACCCATCCACCCCCCTTCTCTCCTCTCCCCCTCCCCATATTCTTAGGCTATAATTAGATTATAGCTTTCATATGAAAGCTATAAATTAGTTTCATAACAGGGCTGTGTACATTGGATACTTTTTCTTCCATTCTTGTGATACTTTGCTAAGAAGAACATTTTCCAGTTCCATCCATGTAAACATGAAGGAGGTAAAGCCTCCATCTTTCTTTATGGCTGCATAGTATTCTATAGTGTACATATACCACAGTTTATTGATCCAATTGTGGATGGATGGGCACTTGGGCTTCTTCCATGATCTGGCAATTATGAATTGGGCTGCAATAAACATTCTGATACAAATATTTTTGTTGTAATGTGGTTTTTGGTCTTCTGGATATATACCTAATAAAGAAATTGCAGGATCAAATGACAGGTCTATTTTTAGTTCTTTAAGTGTTCTCCAGACAGCATGGTACCGGCACAAAAATAGAGAGGTAGATGTATGGAACAGAATAGAGAGCCAACAGATGAATCCAGCTACTTACTGTTACCTGATCTTTGACAAGCCAATTAAAAACATTGAGTGGGGAAAAGATTCCCTACTTAACAAATGGTACTGGGCGAACTGGCTGGCGACCTGCAGAAGACTGAAACTGGACCTA
>CAUYTI010135695.1:0-19867 GCA_963575145.1 Galago senegalensis | reverse complement strand
CTGGGACCACAGGCGCCTGCCACAACACCTGGCTATTTTTTGGTTGCAGCCGTCATTGTTGTTTGGCGGGTCCGGGCTGGGGATTCGAACCCGCCACCTTAGGTGTACGTGGCTGGCGCCTTAGCCGGTTGAGCTATAGGCGCCGAGCCAAGCTTCAGGCTTCTAATCACAGCTTGATCTTCCTGGTGACAAGCCCCACTAGGAGCTCACCACTAAGAGTCACCTCCTCAGAACAAAAGATACTCCTATCACCCACAAAATTCTAAGGCATTAGGAGCTCTGTGTTAGAAACCAGATTAAAAGACCAAATAGTAGAACAAAAGATGCTCCTGGCACCCATATAATTGAGGAAATTACAAGAGTTTTAGGAGTCCACTGTGCCGGGGACCAGGGGCAGCGAGCAGTGTATATTTCTCCTCCTCTTCTTTCTCCCCTTTCACCTCTCCCTTCCTCCTTCTCCTCTTCCTTCTTCTTCCTCTTCCTCCTCTTCTTCCTCCATTCCCTTCTCTTACTCCTCCTCTTCCTTCATCTTCATCTTCATTTTGTTGTCTTTGTCTTCTTCATTTATCTTTTGAGACAGAATCTCACTTCCTCACCTTGGGTAGAATGCTGTGGCATCATAGCTCATAGCAACCTCAAACTCTTATACTCAAGTTATCCTCTTGCCTCAGCCTCCTGAGTAGCTGAGATTACAGTTGTCCACCACAACACCTAACTAATTTTTCTGTTTTTTAGTAGAGATGAGGGTCTTACTCTTGCTCAGCTGCTCTCCAACTCCTGACTTCAAGCAGTCTGCCTGCCTTGGTCTCCCAGAGTGCTAGGTTTATAGGCATGAGCCACCACGCCCAGCTATTTCTTTTTTCTTTCTTTTTTTTTTTTTTTTTCCAATTTTTGGCCAGGACCGGGTTTAAACCCGCTACCTCTGGTATATGGGGCCAGCGCCCTACTCCTTTGAGCCACAGGTGCCACCCAGCCAGCTATTTCTTATATGACAGTATCATAGTCTACTTTGTAGGACTCTGGAGAGGACTAGAGGAAGTAAGTGGCACCTAGTGGGCACTTTGTAAAGAATGACTTAAAATGTTTTAGACTTGGTAGGGGCCACAGCTTCCAAAATGTATAATCTCCACGTGGGGTTCTTTAGGTCTTTAGACTCTCTCCTGGGTCAAGGTCAACCTGTGACAGCAACCTTTCAGAAGTCACTAGAGCAAAGATGGACATTTGTAGGAGTGAGGAATTCAATAATATCACAACCTACCAGCCAATCAAGGGCTCAGGGCCTGAGACGCCCTGGTCAGGAATCAGTCTGAGGCCTCATCAGTGACAAAGATGACCTTTGCCCTGGTGCTGGGCATGTGTGAGCCAGTGAATGAGGTTTGATCCAAGTGATGTTGACAGAACCAAATAAAATACTTAGTCCTGCATCTTGATTCCAAGAGTTTGGAGAAAAATACTAAGTTTAAGTTTCGTTGCCCCTTCTACCATGTGAGATGTGACTCTGAGGAAAACATTGAACCAGACCCTGCTTTAATGGGTGATGGGACCCAGAGCCCCAAACCAGTCCCTAACATGCCCCTGCTGGGCTGTTGCACCTGTGATGGGGAGCAAGAAATGTTTCCAGGGAAGACAGATTAGCAGGCTGGATGGGATGCGCTTCAGAGAGGGAGCAAGAACCATCCTTTGTACCTTAGTGCTCGGAGGCTCTGCTGAACCAAGCAGAGAACATAAAGTCTATATATTTGTTTCATAGGGCTACATAACAAAGCGCCACAGACCAGGTGAATGAATTCAACAACAAGAATTCATTCTCACACTTCTGTAGGATAGAGGACTGAACTTCAGGGGTCAGGATGGCCATGCTCCTCCAAGAACCTGGATAGAATCCTCCTCCACATCTTCCTATCTTTACTCCTTGGCTTGTGGCTGCATCCCTCCAATCTCCATCTCAGTTAGCACACGGCATTTCCCTGTGTGGCTGTATCTTGGCGTTGTCCTTATAGGGACACCAGTCCTACTAAACAAGAGCTCACCCTAATGACCTCTTCTTAACCTGCAAAGAGCCTGTTTCCCGATAAGGTCACACACACAAGTGCTTTGGGTTAGGACTTCACAGTATATTTTTTTGCAGAAACAAACCATCCTATAACATATGGTGAGAGTGATACCCTTGATAAACCTTAAAAGGTCATAGGCTGAGTGATACCCTTGATAAACCTTGATACCCTTGATAAACCTTAAAAGGTCATAGGCTGAGTGATACCCTTGATAAACCTTAAAAGGTCATAGTGCAGTGACACAGGCATTCCACTATACTCTGATGAGAAGGGAACTGGGCTGGCAAGTGTACCCACAGTGTATCTTCTAGAAGCCTCAAAAACATATCCTTTAATCCAGTGACCCACTTCCAGCAAAAGGAAGTCATCAAAAATGTTGATAAAACCATTATGCACACAAATATTCATCTCAGTATTGTGTATATAATTTAATCATTTTATTTATTTATTTTTTTAATATTACTTGTATTGATTTAGGGGGAGGGGGATAGAGACAGAGTCTCACTTTATTGCCCTCGGTAGAGTGCTATGGCATCACACTGCTCACAACAACCTCCAACTCCTGGGCCTAAGCAATTCTCTTGCCTCGGCCTGCTGAGTAGCTGGGACTATAGGTGCCCACCACAATGCCTGGCCACTTTTTGTTGCGGTTTGGCCGGGGCTGGGTTTGAACCCACCACCCTCGGTATATGGGGCCAGCGCCCTACCCTCTGAGCCACAGGTGCCGCCCTATATAATTAATTATTGAGAACAGCTTCAACATCCAACAGTTAGGGAATGATTATTAAAATAAGGCATGTCCACACGATGGAGATATTATACAGCCTTTAGAAATGATACTTTCAGAAAAAAATTAATAACATGGGGAAAAATGAAATAAAGTTATATATTTAGTATGTTGTCAATTTTATAAAAAACATGTCAGGAAGAAAAGAACATAATATTAATGGCCCTCCCCCGCTTGTGGAGGGATCATGAATGATTTTATTATTATTTTTATTATAGTATTACATAAGTTCTCTGTATTAGCTTTATAACCAAGAAGAAAGAAATAATGTTATTTTAAAAATAGATATATACATAACTTCCTGGAATATACACTGCAGGAAAGTTCTGGTTGGATGGGGAGCTGCAGTTGCTGGGTACCCAGCTCAGTCCTGTGCTCATGAGCCACAGCCATAACCCCTCAAGGTAGTGAAGTGGCTGTTTGCATTAGAATTATTGATTACACTTGTTTAAAATGCAGAATTTGGGGTGGCACCTGTGGCTCAGTGGATAGGGGGCCGGCCCCATATACTGAGGGTGGCAGGTTCAAATCTGACCCCAGCCAAACTACAACAAAAAATAGCCGGGTGTTGTGGCAGGCACCTGTCATCTCAACTACTCGGTAGGCTGAGGTAAGAGAATCGCCTAAGCCCAAGAGCTGGAGGTTGCTGTGAGCTGTGACACCACAGCACTGTGCCGAGGGTGACAGAGTGAGACTCTGTCTCTAAAATATAAAAATTAAAAAAAAATGCAGAATTTGCATTTTCACATCTGAGTTTGAACCCCTCTTCCTTAGAAGACATGCTGTGTGTGTCTCTCCAGCCCTTTCAATACTCAACACTAAGCTTTGAAGAATGAAGCCAAAGAAGCAGAGAAGCTATTCTTTTAAAAAAGTCAATTCTTGGTTACACCTAAAGATGGTAAGCTGCAAAGCAAGTTATTACCAATACTATAAAATACATAATTGTATTTTATTTTGGAATCCAGTGGCAGCAGGTTACCATTTTTAATTTGTCCTAGGCTAATAATTAAAATGAAATGATTCCCAGAGTCTATACTAACAAGCCAAAAGTGAAGAAAAGTAGTCGACTCCGTTAAGATGTGAGTATTCCACATGCAGTTAGTTGAAAATTGTCATCATGGACAGTGTTCTTTTAACTCACAAACTTGGGGTTTCCTTGATTGACTGGTATGGGAGAGTGATATCTGGGGATCAGAGAACATTCTCCACTTTAAGGTGTGCCTGAGTTCTGGACAGGAGTTGGCCGAGAAGGCCCTTAGCTCTGAGCTGCTGTGACTTGTCAGACCAAGAGGTGTTGTAACATGCTCTGAGAGGTCCCAACAGCTGTGATTAGCCATCTCATAGGAGGTGAAACCCAACACTGCCAAGAAGCAATCGCTGAAGGTATTAGTTCACACTCGTTGCTTCCGGACTCGGTCATAGCTTCTGAGGTGGAAAGATGAGCCATCTCAAGAATGAAAATATCTGTCTATATGTGGGAGGGAAATTAAAAAAAGAATCAGCAACTGAAATTTTGCATCTAACCTCCTGGAGGGGGTCACATGCTCTTTTGAGCCTTCATGTGGCTGGCTTTAGGAAGACATCTGCACCCCTTCCTCCACCTGACCCCTCATCTGGGGCAGAGGACACTAAGAGGGAACAGGCTCCAGAGGCATGGGGCTTGGCACTCACACAGCAAGCACCTTCCATTTGTGCTACATCAAGATCCCCACACTCTGGCAGGAGCGACTGCCAGTGGTGGGAGATGAGCCCTGGATTGGTGGGGCTCAGGGGCTGGGGTGGGCAGCACCTCCTCTCCTGCAGCGTGCCCTCCCTGGAGGAAGCAGAGGGAGGCAGCTGCAGGGGTTAGAACCCATCCAGCAGAAACAATTTTTTAAAGGAAGCCCTGTCTCTTTCACACAACATATAATTAACTCTCAGCAGAAGATGCCATGGATTCATAATGGGGGCCAGCAGCGGGGGAGGAAGATTCCGACAGCATGAAATTTCTCATGGTTTTTTGTTTTTTTTAATTTGATTTTTTAAAGAAAAAACGAGCAGTTGCAGTTACAATCGTGGCCCTTCAGAGATGGTATCTCTCAGCAACAAGCCAAATCACACCGTAGCCCACCATCTCCATCTCCCCAGGCAGAGTGAGTGTGGAGGGCACCCCTGGCCTGTCCTCGAGGCCACAGGGTGGGCCTGCCAGGAGCCCCCCTCGCCTACTTTTTCAGCCTATCCCCGAGAGTGGGAGGTTCCCAGAACCCTGTCCTCTCGTCGGTGTCCTCCCAGCCTGTGGCTGGGGCCTCTCAGGGTCATGCTTCTGGTCCAGCCCAGGCCCCTCCCAGGTCCTCGGCCTGGAGCAGGTGGCCTCACCCTGTGAGGAAGGGAAGCACAGCTGGAGAAGGAAGGTGGGGAGTGCTGGGAGGTGGAGTAGGCCGGGGGTGGTGGCAGGCCAGCTGCCAAAATAAATGGGGCCAACCCTCTCCCAGGCACAAAGGGCTCTCTGTGACAGACACACCCAGGGCCCCATGTGGAATCCAGGAGGCTCACGTTTCTCAACACAAAGGAGGCCCATTCCCAGAGGGGCCTGGGTGTGGCCTGTAGGCTGAACTCTGTGGGCAGTGCCCTTGGACTCCAAGTGACACATGGAGCCCTCATTATGATCTAGCAGCAAGGTGGAGAGAGGTCTGGGCAGGCAGCTTAACCTCTTCCCTAGGAAAAGGCCTTCCTGTTCTACCCTGAGTCCCCTCTTCCTCTCTCTCTCTCTCACGCACACACTCCCATGTGCACAACACACACACTTGCTTTTACGCCCTTGCAAACAGCACCCATGTGAGAGAAGAACGGGGCCTAACCACACTTAGATTAGCCAAATAGGTCATGCAGACCCCTCTTCCATACCTCAAGCCATTGCCACAAAGAAATTAGCCGAGACCCCAAAGCAATCAGGCTGGGAAGTATTAAAAAACAAGAACCACTGCCCTGGCCTACAGACACTATTATTATTTCTCTTTAGAATGCAGAGGTACTGCTTAGTGTCACCTGCCACTAAGTAATTCCTCTGTGTCATCCTGCCAAGTATGAAAAAGAGAGAGACCTTTGGGAAGGAAAAATAGCAAAGAAGAGATATGGAAATGGTCCAATATGATGTGTCCTTCAGCCAAGCCTGAGGTTCATCTGGGAGGCTGTGCTTGATGGTGGAAAGGATCTGGTCGGGAGATACTTAAACCCTCACTGGCCCTCAGGGGCTTTGTGTTTAAAAAAAATGGAAGATGGGATTTCTAAGGTCTCTTTAGTTCTCAGTCCAGACCTAAAAGCCACGAGGCTGGACAGCCTTCCACAAACCTGGGGCTCTGTGAGTGTCTGCAGGGGAAATGGCAGGCACAGTCACATCCAAACCACAGCTGAGGGCCGATGGTAATGATGGAGACATGTGGGATCTTCAGACATTGGACCTTTCTGCTCTGTGAACTGTGGAGGAGTCATTTATTGGACACATTTCTTGGATACCATCTATGTGCCAATCAATAAAACAGACTTGGCTTGGCGCCTGTAGCTCAAGCAGCTAAAGCGCCAGCCACATACATTAGAGCTGGCGGGTTCGAATACAGCCCAGACCTGCCAAATGACAACTACAAACAATGACAACTACAATCAAAAAATAGCCAGGCATTGTGGTAGGCACCTGTAGTCCCAGCTAGTGAGGAGGCTGAGGCAAGAGAATCGCTTAAGTCCAAGAGTTGGAGGTTGCTGTGAGCTGTGATGCTACAGCACTCTACCCAAGGCAACAGCTTGAGGCTCTGTCTCAAAAAAAAAACCCACAAAATTTCCTGCTCTCAGGAGATTATACTTGACACAAAGCATACAAGATTTCCCTCCATATCACAATAGTTCTTCTAAGGTGGCTGTAACAACATACAATGCGCTGCGTTGCTTAAACAATAGAAATTTATTTTTTCAGTTCTGGAGGCCAGAAGTCCAAGATCAAGGTTTAAGCAGGGTTTGTTCCTTCTGAGGTTTTTGAGGGCGGATTTATTTTGAGTTTCTCTCGTAGCTTCCAGTGGTGGTTTGCTGCAACCTCTGGTGTTTTGATGGCTTATGGGTGTGTAATCCCATCTACCCTTATCTTCACATGGGGTTCTCTCTGTGTGCAGATCTGTTTCTGTGTTTAAATTTCCCCTTTGTATAAGGATGCAGTCATTGGATGAGGGCGCACCCTAATGACCTCAACTTAATCTTTTGCAAAGACCCTATCTCCAAAAACAGTCACAGTCTGAGGTATTAGGGGCTACAATGTTAACATATCTTTTTGCAGGGTGGACACAACTCAGTACCCAACACCTATGTAAGCAAGTATGCTGGACAGGCCAGACACAATGGCTCATGTCTATAAGCTTAGCAATCTGGGAAGTCGAGGCAGGTGGATTGCCTGAGCTCAGGAGTTCAAGACCAGCCTGAGCCATATGGAGACCCCGTCTCTAAAAAATTAGCTGGGCATTGTGGTGGGCACCTGCCATCCCAGCTACTGGGGAAATTGAGGCAGAAGGATCGCTTGAGCCTAACAGTTTGAGGTTGCTGTGAGCTATGATGCCACAGTACTCCATCAAGGGTGACAAAAGAAAACTCTATCTCGAAGAAAAAATACTGTACAGCATTTGCCCTTGAGGTACCTGGAGTCTCCTGTTTCCACAAGGTCTCAAATGACTCCATTTGATTGGTGGATCCTGGTCACATGCCCTTGTCCTGCTGTAAGGGAGACTGGGAATTTGAGTTTCTGGCTTCTACCTTGGGGAGGTGTGGGCATCTAATGTGGGATTTTCCAAATGCAGAAGGAGCATTCAAAGGGTTCTTTGAAGGGTCCATGCCAACATGGCCATAAAGCACGACAGAAATCTCCAGTGCAGGTGCTTCCGGGTTTTCTCTGAGGGGACCTAAGAGCAGAGAAGGAGGACTACAGCTTCAGCTCCTTAGGCCTGCCCTTTAGTGCCTAGTGTTGTGTGCTGCCCACTGTAGGGACCACATGCAGATGACCACAGAGGACATCTGGCATATCTGGACAGTCACTAACACCTAACATTTGATAAGCATTTACTTTGTGCCAGGCATATTTCTAAGCTCTTTACCTGCATTACCTCATTTAATCCTCAACAACAGCCCCATGAGGAAGGGCAATTATTATCCCTCCTTCACAGATGAGAAAACTGAGGAACAGAGAGGTTAAGTATCTTAACCTAGTAGGTGGGAGAGGCAAGATTTAAACCCAGCCACCTCTGAGAAGGAGAGCTTTACCACTGTGCTTCCTAATAGATGGAGATGAGAGATGGAAGAACCTTCCTGGCCCATGTTTGGGGAAGGTAAGGACATGCCATTAAATCTTTCCTCTGCTGTCAACCTGGGAGCTCAGCAGAGCTACTGCTGGTTGACATATACACTGTGTCACGCTCTCTGAGCCAGGTGGGAATGCTGTTGGTGTGTAGCAAACTTGCTACATTAAGGCCTTCTGACAAAGTCCTCAGGAATCCTGGCAGGGAGGTGTGGGAAGAGGCCGTGGGGCAGGGAGGGTGGAGGAGAGAACTACAGCTGGGAGCTGCAGGCCCAGCCCAAGGAGACTGAGGACGGACTACGTCAGAGGACTTAGTACATTGCACTCAGCTGGGTGGTTCAGAAGCTGGTTCCTTGGAAGGCCAGGGAGGGCCCCAAACTGGCCCCTTGCCAGGGTACCACCACAGATAGGGCCAGGATGTTCCCAAGACTTCTTCCACTGTGAACTAGAAAAACAGCTGGGCCCAGAATGGGCCAGGTAGCTGCCAAGGCAGACCCTCCAAGCTGAGATGCATTTGGAATGAGGTCAAGGTGCCTATCACATACCCAGAGGCAGAGACCTGGGACCTTTGTGCCTACCCTGGAGAAGCCCGGCCCCTCATGCCCTCATCCTGTGACCCTGGACATTGGAGCATTGCTATTTCCATTCCAGCAGGTGGAAGAAAAGGTGGGGACAGGAGCAGAGGGAGGCAAAAGTAAAGGGGAAACATTCTCAGAGCCCCCACAATACCCAACCAGAGATTCCTTTCTGGCCCTGGCCTGGAGAATTGGGTCTCAAGCCTCATATGGTCGAAGTCCAGAGCATTCTTCCAAGACTGCATACACTAGGGGTGTCTCACGCACCAGGGGACTCCCCGCTCAAAAGTGCTGGAACCTGCCTACAGCATCCCTTTCTGAGGGAAACAGGGTGCAGATTGGTACCAGGGCTTTTCTTAAAAGGAACAGAAGAAAAAGGTAAAAGGATATTTTCCTTCAACAGCATTAATTAGATAAGAATAGAGTGGTTTCCAACACACTCACAGGACATTTCCAGAACACACATGGGGAAGCAGAGGAAAACAATTACCCACTGGAGGTTTCATTATAAGATTATACTGTGAAATACGTAGTTAATAAAAAGTTCAGTTCAAGAAATGCTCGCAAAGATCAATAGTGTTCCAGAGTTTAAAATTGGGTTAATATCTGTGATAACATGAAAAACACTTGGGCTGTGTGTGTATGTGCCCTTGTTTCTAAGTCTCTCCACACAGATAAGCTTAGAAAAGGGACATTCTTAGAAGCTAAAAAGTGAGGTGGGGCCAGAATGGCCAGATAGCCTGTTAAATTTGAATTCTAGATAAATAAATACTATTCTAGAAAAGTGTCAGTATGTCTGAAATATTACACGGACATACTGATAACAAAACATTATTTGTTATTTATCTGAAATTTAAATTTAATGGGCCATCCTGTATTTTTATTTGCTCAAACTGCATACCTTAGGTGCACCTCATACCCACTTCTCTCGGGGGTTGCCCAAGGAGAAAACTCTGGAGAAGAAGCTAACAGGGCACCCCTGGGGTGGCAGGCCTCTGAGGCCTGGCACTGGGGTTGCAGGGGCCCTGGGCTTCCTCTTAGAACAGTGTCTCCCTGGAGGAAGAAGGTGGAACTCAACAGCTGCCGCAGAAAGCCTTGGAAACAACTGGAACGCAATTCAGGCTCCTGGGGCAGTCCCCAGTGCAGGAGAGGCCAACTCAGTGTGGCAACATCTAAAGGGTCCCCAGGCCACAGGCCCACCAGCTTCCTTGGGCTTGAGGGGCTGCCTGATGCCAGGGTTATGGTGACTGCTCCACACCTCCACTGGCATGTGCCCCTCCAGCCTGTGGGAATTTTCCTTTGGGGCCTGACCCCTCATTGAGCTCCTCCACATCCTGGGGGGCCAAGATCACTGAATACCCCACCTCTCACCCCATCCCCCCTCCTCCCACCCCTCCCAGCCTACAGGGCTGAAGTGCCCATCTGGGCATTAGCTGGGGAACTGGCTATTTGTGTACACTTCCCACCTGGGAAAGGGTCACCAGGTGAGAGTTCAGCGTGTCTTCCCAAAAGCTAAGTGAAGCCTGCCTATGTGATGGCCCAGGGGAGTGGCAGGCCCTGCCTGGAGCTGCTCTAGGTCCTTTTTCAGTGAACAAGGAGGGCAGAGGGAGGAAGCAGGGGGGTGGGACTGCCTGGGAGGCTTTCCAACAGGAAATGTCAGACCAGAGCCCTCACTGAAGAGCTGGGAAGGGAAGGCAGGACCACGAGGAGCAGAGCCTCTCTTTGACAATCTTATGAGGCACTTTTGGCTCCATTTGTTAATAGAAAACAAAACTAAGGCCCAGAGAAGTTATGGAACTTATTCTATGAGTCTTTGATGCCCAGGAAAATTCTGGCTTAACTCAGGGGGAAAGGCCTCCTGTCAACTTAGTTATTCTCTATTATCAGGTTTTTACTCACCCCACCTCTAAGAGTTGGCTCGTGACTGAAATTTCCACTAGAAAATAAAGCTGAAAGGAAACGGCTGTACTTGTCTGCATCCAGGCCAGGAACTCCATCTCCCGGGCTGCCAAGCCTCCTCCCACAGGGCTGTGTAGGCCAGACCACGGTGGTCTGAGCACGTCGGGAACTGTCTCCAGTCCCTGCCCTTGGATGTCTTATTTGGAAATTCCTGACAGTCTAAAAACCACACTCCCTGGTGACCCACTTCACTGAGCTGGCCTGCGGGGCTGGTTGAGGGATCTTGGCTCTCATGATGAACCTCCCACCTGCGAGGGGTTCCGGGATTGGCCCTTGGTCCTCAGACTCTCCTCACAGAGGGCCCAACCCCACCTCATCTTCCCCCTTCAGTCTTGCCCTCTGACATTCCCACCTCTGGGGTCCTTGTCACTTCCCACTCACCACCTCGAAGCAGTAGGATAACAAGGAATTGCGAGTGGTGTGGGGTGGGGGGAGCACAGGGTAGGGTGGGGAGAGAGGGCCAGGAGGGAAGAGAGAGCTCTGTCTTTCTAATCATGAACATCAATTTTGCCTTCATCTATTTGATAACATGGGGTGCTGGCCAGATGGAGGGGGGCACAGGAGGAGACCGAGGACATGACAAAACAAGCCAGGGCCACACACAGCCCCAGTCCCTCTGCTCAAGTCTATTCAGAAAGTTCAGCCCAGCAACCAAAACTCACTGGAGAGGAATAACGCGCTCTACCAGCACCCTTTGGGCTCAGGTGGACTCAGCAGCCCTTTTCACACAGCACCACTCCTCTGAGTCTCCAGAAACATCCAGCTCACACCTGGCCTCCTCTTGGTTAGAGTGTGGACTTTGGAGTTAGACTACCAGGGTTCAAATCTGGCTCTCAGACTTACTGGTGGTAGGATCCTCATGTAATCCCTCTCTGCCTTGGTCTTTCATCTCTGAAGAGGTGCTAAGGGGGTCTACTGCCCAGGCTTGTCTGGGTATTGTAACGTTATCGGCACTGCCGTGACCAGTCTCGCTCCCCCTTCTGTTCCTCCCTCAGTCCACTCCTTATACATCTGCTGCCCTTCCACATCCCTGGCAGGCCAGCCCAGCAGGACCACTGAAGAGGGTGGTGGAGAGGAAGAATCAGTTGGGCTGGGAGGCTGCAGACCCTCTCACAGCCCCTCCAGATGATTCCAAGGTGGGAAGGAGCCCATCTTCCCCTGCTGCACTGGGACGGATGGGCGACCTGTCCCTCTCATGCCAGCAGCAGGGAGTATGAGCATGTCTCCTGGAGAAGAGGGACAGCTTCTATGTTAGGTCCAAACAATTCAGGTTGGGGAAAATCAGCCAGTCAGGGGATGGCCGATTGTGTCCAGATGGGGGTTAAGCAATTAGGATGCTCATGGGACAGACCTCTAGAGGATTCGTGTCCTAGCTGCCCCTCACTTAGGATGAGACCTTATTTTGAAAAAGGAAACTTTTCAGATGCAATTAAGGATCTCAACATGAAATCATCCTGACTGAATTGTCCAGGTGGGTCCTAAATCCATTGCCAAGTGTCTTTATAAGAGCAGACGAGGAGAGTTCACAGAGGCAGAGGGAGAGGCCACTTGCAGACAGAAGCAGAGGTTGGAGTTACCCAGCCTCAAGCCAAGTAAGTCCCTGAGTCCCCAGATGCCAGAGGAGGCAAGGAAGTGAGCCTTGGAGAGACATCTTGACTTCAGATGCCTGGCCTCCAAACTGTGAGGGAATAAGTTGCTATTGTTTTAAGCCATCCAGTTTGTGAGAATTTCTTAGAACAGCCACAGGAAACCAATATAAGGAACAAATGCCAACTCCTCCCAACCCCCAGGAAGGAGAAGATAAGGGGCTGTCTATAGACTGGATGGCATAAACCACATTTATTTGTCAAGTGTCTGGAGGCTAGCAGTCTGACATCAGGGTGCCAGGATGGCCCGGTTCTTGGTGAGGGTCTCATTTATATGGCCTTTCCTTAATGTATGCATGTGGTTCAGAGGTCTTCAAACTTTTTAAACTGGGGGCCAGTTCACTGTCCCTCAGACCATTGGAGGGCTGGACTGTGGGCCCCGGGACGAGTTGGCTGCTAAGCAGGACAGGCAGCAGTGGCAAAAACACCCGGCAGGCCAGATAAATGTCCTAGGCAGGCTGTAGTTTGAGGACGCTTGATGTGGTGAGAGGGCACACGCCTGATGTGGTGAGAGGGCCTAATGTGTCTCCTCATCTTATGAAGGCACTGATCCCACCATAGGGGCTCCACCATCATAACTCCATCTGAACTTAAGTATTTCCCAGAGGCCCCACCTCCAAACACCCTTATATTGTGGGTGGGGTTTCAACATACAGAGTTTAGGGGAACCCAAACATTCAGTCCATAGCAAGGAACATGGTCTGAAAATGGGGACGATAGAGAGCAGGGAAGTTCAAAGGCTCAACCAAAAGACTTGTCTGGGTTGCTGGGGATGGTGGTACAGGTTGTGCACTGCAACCACTCACACAGCATGGTTGAAGGTGCGTATATTTATTCCTATATTCCTCCTGCCAGCATTAGTAGGTATCTCGAGAAAGGAGTGCCTTTTCCCAAAACACGAGGCCCTGAGACCTTGGTGGGTTTTGCAAGAAGCATCTAGATGGAGCTGTCCGGTGGAACTTTACATGAGAATGGACATACTGTATATCTACGCTATCCAATATAGCAGGCACTGGTTACAGGTGGCTCCTGAGCACGTAGGATGTGCTACTAAGCTGAATTTTTTAATTTATTTCATTTTAATTAATGTGAGTTAATAGGTACATATGACTGATGGCCACCATGTTGGACAAGATAATGGAAGCTCAGGACTACTTAATGCAGACTTCAGTCACCATAGACAAGGACACTATTCATTAGATATTGTTCAGAGGCCCCTCTGCAACTACACTTCTTGTTAGGTGGGTGTGAGGGGGTCAGACACGGACCCGAGGTGATGCCCAAGGTGGCACAGGGAGCAGGAAGTGCCAGGGAGTGTGAGAAATGCCCAGGTGGGCTGGAGCAAGGGCCCAGCCAAAGGAGGAAGAGGAAGGTTTACAGAGGAGGCAGGAGACTCTCCTCCAACTGGCTGCATTTCCCTCCTGAGTAACCCTTTCTGAATCTGCCAGTCATGAAGTTAACCAGACTCTTTTGAACCTGTTTGTGTTTTCATCTCTCAATTTGGAATAATGAACTTTGATAAGGAGATAGTTCTAGAGATGGTTGGGGGTGCCAGTCGGGGGGCTCCTGAGCTGCTTGGTCATCTACTCCTAGGAAGGGGTTCTTGGGGTGCAGATTTATTTATGCCCCCCGTCAAGTCTGCTGTGGGAGGAAGGGCCCTCCCTGTCTGTGCCTCCACGTGTCACCCAAGTGCAGCTGCACAGGAACAGGGTGTGGTGTCAGAGCTGCTGTTTTAATTGCTAAAGAAGAAGACAATTAACTAGCTGTGACGTCATCCTTCAAGGAGACTTGAAGGCTTCTCCAATGTGGGAAGAGAAGTCTCCATAGCCATTTGGGCACCTTCACACCTTCCACTTCTGCTGGCGGGCAGTGAGGGTAGATATACTGGAGATCGTAGGGGCAGTGAGTCCCAGGCAGACCTGAGGGCTGGGTAACCTGGGGGCATTATCAGCATCCCTAGGGCTTCTTAGAAATGCAGAGTCCCAGACCTGTCCAGACTCATGGAATCAAGACTCCTTGTAACCAGATCCCAGGTGAGGGTTGAGAGGCACTGAGCAAGAACGGGGCCCATCACCTGCATCAATTTCATGAACTTGGGTTAAATGAGTTAACAGAGCTAACCTGACCTTGTTTCATTCTGTTGACTTTACTGCCCTGGAGAACCTTCTTCTGAAATATAAGTCTGCCAAGTGGTTTCCAAACTCTATTATCCCAAATGGAATCCCCTCTAATGTAGTGGATGTTCTCAAAGCTGGCAGTCAAGTGCGTTCCACACCCCTGAACTTTGGGTGGGCGACCTTCTGGCCTGGGGAATGAGAACCTCTTTTGACGGCCAGCACTGATACTTGGCGTGGCATCTGTGCCTTTCCTACCACACCTGAGAGGACCTGTACCCTGTCTCATGGCTCACCTGTGGCCTCCCTGTATCCAAAGCTTCAGAAGAGGTGATCCCTCTCAGAATGTGCCAGAAAGAGCCCACAGACCATGGCTGATGCTGAAAAGCTTAAGAGTCTACTCTCAGAGGGTTTAAACATCATTGCAAAATCTAAAAGTGGTATTAGTGAGCCTGCAATATCTATACAACAAAAGATATAGCTGTTTAAAACAATATTCCTAAGGTATTTGTAATTTTTTAAAAATGGTGTTATAGAATTCTGTTGGTTTCACTGCCCTGCAGAACCTGGCCTGGAGAACCCCACCCCTTTTTGAGACAGAGTCTTACTTTGTCACCCTCCATAGAGTGTCATGGTATCATAGTTCACAGCAACCTCAAACTCGGGCTCAAGTGATCCTCTTGCTTCAGTCTCCCAAGTAGCTGGGACTACCTGCTACAATGCCTGGCTACTTTTATTTTATTTATTTATTTAGACAGACTCTAACTGTCACTTGGTAGAGTGCTGTGGCATCACAGCTCACAGCAACCTTGAACTCTTAGGCTCAAGAGATTCTCTTGCCATAGCCTCCCAAGTAGCTGGGACTACAAGCAACCACCACAACGCCTGGCTATTTTTTTTTTTTTTGTTGCACATGTCATTGTTGTTTAGCTGGCCCGGGCCAGGTTCAAACCTGCCACCCTTGGTGTATGTGGCTGGCACCGTAACTACTGTACTACAGGCGCTGAGCCGACTGGCTACTTTTTAAACATGGGGTCTCACTCTTGCTCAGGCTGGTCTTGAATTCCTGAGTTCAAGCAATCCACCTGCCTTGGCCTCCCAAAGTGCTAGAATTATAGGCAGGAGCCATCCCAGCCTGGCTTCCCTCTCATTTTTTAAAATAAAAATATATCTTTGTTCATAGAAGAAAGGATATGTGGAAGGATATAGTCCAAAATCTATGGTGTCAATACTTCTTAGCCAAAGGCCACCAGGAACATATGTGGAATTGGGTTTGCTGGCCTGTTGCACACCTGGGGGAACTGTAGGGAGGGCATCTCAGTAAGAAGATGCTAGAAAGGAATCACTATAAGGTTTGGGCTTGTGGTAGGTGTTTTGGGGGATGGTTCAAGGAAGCAAATGTTTGCTCTGTATTGGATGCTTCTGGGAGACAAGTGTAATTCTATGACTGGGCATCTTATAATTCTTACCAGGATGAATGGAGTGAGGCTGTAATTGGTAAAAAGAACAGCAACAGATAAAGACAGCTGTCACCCATTATCCATGATGAGGGAGTGACTGGTTATTTTCATGGTCTGGAGCCAGGGGTCCTCAAACTTTTTAAACAGAGGGCCAGTTCACTGTCCCTCAGACTGTTGGAGGGCCAGACTGCGGGCCCTGGGACAAGTCAGCTGCTAAGCAGGACAGGCAGCGGTGGCAAAAACACCTGGCGGGCCAGATAAATGTCCTAGGCCGGCTTCATGTGGCCCATGGGCCATAGTTTGAGGACGCCTGGATGCTTGATTTTGTCTTGGTCTTCATGGTCCACAGTGGGCTTGGCTGTTGCTGGTGCTCTGAGAAACCTATTGTGCCCAACGGCACACCAAGGCCCAGTTGTGGGAAGCAGGCCAGCTCCGCTGTCAGGGGCTGAGTCACCCTTTCTCAATAGGAGTCACATCACTGCTGGGTGGTGGGATTGAGGGTGATTTTCACTTTCTACTTTATATTCTGGAGAAAAAAATATCATGTATTACATTTAGCTTTAGGAAAAAAAGCTATTTCCTTTTTAAAAAAGATAACCTATGCATAGTTAGGGTGTTAACTATGTGTAACCTATTCGAGGTGAAGGTATGCTAAACTGGGTAAAGTGTGTGTGCTTGCGTTTGGCAAGAGGAGCTCTGGCCCTCCTAATCCCCTAGTCCTGAGAGGATAACCACCAAAGGCCACCTGCTCTGCCTCCTGCAGGCAGCCCCCCTCACAGCTTTCCCAGGAGGGAGGCCAGCCGGGCAGTATTTGAGTTTTGATTGGATGAAAACCGGTATTGCTCAAGACCTCACTGCAGGCAGGGTCCAGGTGGTGAGAAGCATGGCTGTCTTGTCACCCGTGGGTGAGGCCACCAGGACACTTGCTTGGGGTGGGGCCGCAGGCAGGAGGCTGTGGATGGCCCATTGGAATCCTGGGGTTGCTCTGACCACCCTCCCTGCAATGTTCAGCCACCTGAGCCAATCAAATCAGGATCCTTGGGGGTGGGGCTGGGTGAGCCCTGCAACTTCCCTCTGCTCTGCCTTCACCCAGCCTGTGCATGGCCTTGTTCATTCCACTTCTGAATTTCTACCTTCCTCTTTTCCACTTGCATCATCACTACACAAGGTCAGGCCCTCACAGCTCTCTCTGAATCATCTCTGTCCCCCTCATAAATAAAAATCGAGGTCACTGGTTCTCAGCCCTGGCTGCATATTAGAATCACCAGGGGAGTTTTAAAAAGCACTTGCAAGGCCTGGGCTCCACCCTCAGAATTTCTGAGGCCACTGGACTGGGGGTGGCGCCCAGGCACTGATATTTTTAAAAAGTTTCCCAGGGGAGTCTCTCTGGCAGGCAGGGTTGAGAGTCACGGTTTTAGGTGTCTTCATTCCCCAGCTCTAGGGGGCTGAGTAAAGGGGATAAGCCTGCAAACTGAGGAATGGGAGCTCTCTAGGGCCATCTAGAGAGGTGGGTCACAAAGAGGAGGGACTCTTTCTCCCACTCTGCCACAGAAGACCGTGCAGCTCCATCTGTCCCTGTGTGGGCACTCAGGTGGTGTGGGAGGAGAGGAATCGTCAGGTATGGCATACTGTGTGAGCCTGTCCCTGGTAGAAAGGGGGAAAAAGATGGGAATTATGTCTAGCTCATGTCCTAAAATACTCAAGGGGAACTTTGCAGAGGCCTGGCTCCTGCAGAAGCAGATGGGGCAAGAGGCGGAAACAGCGTGCCTCTCTGTCGGGGCTTGTTAGCATGCTGTGGTGTCACCCACAGACCCTACTTCAGGACACAGGCTCCTCACCCCCAGTTGCAGGGACTGTTGCCAGCTGACTGCTCACAGCTGTGTCCCTCCCTCCTCCCCAGAAACTGCCCTCAGCTGAAGGGAGCTCTTGAGCAAAGCTACACTCCCCCCACCCCTGTCCTGAGTCCAGTAACTGCTGAGGAGGGGTAGAGGCCTGGCTCCTCGCCTTATTTTGAGACATTCCAGTTCGAATGCACTGCAGTTCAGCCTCCGCCCAACCCAACCAGGTCTGGCTTCCTTCAGTTGCCTGTGGGTGCTGCTCCAGTGATCTCCTTGCTAAGCCACCCACATGCAGGTCTCCACCTTAAAACCCGTTTCCAGGGTACCTGGAAAGACCCTAAATGTATGTGTGGGTGGAGAAGGAACGGGAGGTGTGACGTGGGACTGCATTACAGCTGCTTTTGGGTCTCATGGAACAAGGACACCGAAACTGCAAATCTGATCATATCACTTCCCTCCTTAAAATTCATCAATGACTCTACTGCCTGTAGGGTAACCTCTGAGCTCCTCAGATGCTCTGAGCTCCTCAGCGATCTGGCCTGACCACCCCTGTGGGTACCACTCCCCTCCCTTGCTCTCCAGGCAATCAGAACTATCCGGCCTGACCACCCCTGTGGGCACCACTCCCCTCCCTGGCTCTCCAGGTAATCAAAACTATCCGTGGTTTTCCCTGACTACCCACTGCATCCCATCCCTGCCTCTGTACACGCCACTCACTGTTCCTGGAGAACCCCCCAGCCCCCACCCCCCACATCCCTCACAACCCCTCTACACTGAAATCATGTTTACTGGCTCCCCTTCTAGCCAGCATATTCTGTGAGGCCCAAGGCCAGGCCTAGTCAGTCATCTGTCCCCAGGGCACAGCACAATGGTCAGCCCCTGATAAATCTTGTTGAGTAAATGAATAAATGACCATAAAGGGGGGCAGCTTTGAAGTCAGATAGACTCAGGTTCTAATCCTGCCTTCACTTCCTAGGTATGTGATCTCGTGCAAGTGACTTGACCTCTCAGCCTCATTTATAAAGAGGAGAAAATAATGTGTTTTATAAGGATTCAGGAAGAATGAAGCAAAACAGATGGCTTAGAGGAAATGCCCAGTCCAGTGACTAATGAGTAGACAGACACTCCAGTCAGGGTGGAATTGCTACAGTGTAATCTGGTTTCTATCCATCAGGACCAAGATTCCCTACTGGGTTCTAAGTGTGGATACAGTGGAACTTTGATTTATATTCAGCTCTGATGCACAGAGGCGGGATGTTAAGTGATACTCAAGTTGATACATAGTTAATCACCAACATTAGGGAAACTATGGTGAAATGCATAGAAGGCGGGGCTGCACAATAATACCATTTTAGGCACATTAGTCTTTACTTAAAGGAGCCCCTTAAATCCTCACAAGAGCCCATCAAGGCCACCCTGTTAAGGATGGAGCCACATGCCAAGTCTAGTGGCTTTCACTGTACAACTGGGTTGTTCCAGCTAAAACAACAGTGGCAACTGCAACAACAACAACAACCAGTGTACAGTCCATTCTACTGTACAACTGGGTTCTAGCACCTGCCTTGTCCCAGAACCTCTGGTACCTCTAGACCCATCACTCAAGAGTGACACAGTCTGAGGCAGGGGCTGTCTGTGGGGGATGAAGTTTCCCCTGCTTGAGAGTAGGTGTGCTCTCATTGATCCCTAAGAAATTAGGTCATCACTGAGTGTTGTCCTGTGCTCAGCACTGCCATGGAAACTATGGGGTTTTCTAATAGAGATGGATACCTGCCATATGGCATTTTGATAGGTGTTCCCAGCACTCAGCCTTCATGGAGGCACAGACCCCACCAGGATTCTACAGCATTCAGCCACCATTTAGCCGGCTCAGCTTATGCTGGGTGTGTGGAACCCCTCCTGCCTTAGTGCCCTGCTGAGGACCTGGAGGAAAGCTGCACTCATGGTGCCTACTGGGAGCCCCAAACTTTTAATTATGTCCTCTTTTTTTTTTTTTTTTTGAGACAGAGCCTCAAGCTGTCCCCCTGGGTAGAGTGCCGTGGCATTACAGCTCACAGCAACCTCCAACTCCTGGGCTCAAGCAAGTCTCTTGCCTCCACCTCCCAAGTAGCTGGGACTACAGGCGCCCGCCA
>CAUYTI010135691.1:0-10789 GCA_963575145.1 Galago senegalensis | reverse complement strand
GCGGCTAAGGCGCCAGCCACATACACCTAGGGTGGCGGGTTTGAATCCCCAGCCTGGGCCCGCCAAACAACAATGATGGCTGCAACCAAAAAATAGCCAGGCGTTGTGGCGGGCACCTGTGGTCCCAGCTACTTGGGAGGCAGAGGCAGGAGACTCACTTGAGCCCAGGAGTTGGAGGCTGCTGTGAGCTGTGATGCCATGGCATTCTACCCCGGGGGATAGCTTGAGGTTCTGTCTCAAAAAAAAAAAAAACAAAGTGGTTCAGGTTATTTATGATTTCCTTGACCACCACCAAATTGGCAGTCAAGGGCAATGATACTTGCTAATTTGACCATGTGACCAGGTCGTTCTTTCAAAAACAGTTATCTTATTTTCCCTATTTTTCAAGCCCTATTTATTTCCAGTTGGATACAAATAAATAGAAAAGACAATTCTGTATTCTGAAGCAATCCAGTTATGTTTGTATCAGACAGCTTTATAGGACTTAGAAAGAGAGAATGTCAGATTCATGAGAGTCAGCTGAACACCATTTATTTCTTTCAAAAGACAATGGGAATAAATGACTCTAGTGCTTGTGTCATGAATGTTGAGAAGCTCATCTTACAGTTAAAAAAAAATGCATGACTCTAGAGAGATATATGAGAAACCTAAGAATTCTGTTTTATCTAAAATATGCCAGGTCCACTCAGTGAGGTATATTAAAATATAATCCACACACACATACGTACATGTATGTACATATGTGTGTAAGGGATATCATATTTTAATCAAAAGTCCCATAAAAAATTGTGAAATGGCTAAGTAGAGCTAATTAGCATGCAAAAGCCCCATAAAAACTTATGAAGGGGATGAAATTAAAACTTAATTTAAATATTTATATCATATATATCTCTATGGGTACAGATATGTTTTAATTTGTATTTAATATTTTTGCATTTATAATTTATAAAAGTGTATTCTTATATAAAAGATCATTATGAGTTTACAGAATCATCAACAATGCACTAAGTATATTGTTCTAATCTTTTATTCCATTAAAATTATAAGCTCTTCAAGCTAACAGTTCATACCACCTACCACACTTTTATCTGTTAGTGCAGTGCTAAGTATAGACAAGTAAGTACTTGATGGGTTTAATCAAATGTATTGAACTTCACCTACATAGTTTAAGTAGTGTGGCCTGCTGTTATCATAAAGTTACAGTGATTTCCCAACACATTCATTTGATATTTTCATCCTGACAGCTCACAAATCCCCTCACACTTTGACAGCATTATACTCTGTTAAGAAAGGAAACCAGGAGATATCTTTTATATTTCAAATATATTAGGTTGACATGTGAGCTGTGGCCAAACTTGATTAAAGGTGAGGGGAAGTGCATGTAGTAAAAAAAGAATTAACAAGCAGAGGATTACGTGCTTTGCAAGGGTAGGGTCAGGGCAGGTAGCAGGTAGGAAGAGAAGAGCCTCGCCATAAGCTAAGGCATGTCTCAGAGGGAAAGAAGGCAGTGCTGGATTTTTCCCTTAGCCTATTTTTTACAATCTCCCCTTATAATAGCCACCCTCGATCTAAGTTACCATCCCATAAGGTAGTTTTTTTGAGGATTAAATTAACATACGTGCATGTATATATATCTTTCTCTGAGCATAAAAATTGATAATACATGGCTTATAAAAATAACTTATTTCATCATGATATATGGCTTAAATCACTTTTATTCCATATATATGTATGGAATATACATATATGCCTATATACATACACATATGTGTCTATGTATGTATATGCATTTATATATTTGCCAGTGGTGTAATTCTACAGTCTAGTCACCCAAGCAAGCATTTATGGAAAATTGTCTCTGGGGATATTTCTTCCTTTACATCATGCTCCTTGCCCCTTTATTGAAGCAATGTCTATTTTTCCTTTCTTTCTTTATCTCCCAGAGTGTTCTAGTTCTTGTGAAATATTAGTCTTCTCAGCACTGAAGCTGAAACCTTTACATATGCCAACTGCTGTTTTCAGTTCTGATGTGAACCAGAGCTTGGTGGCAGGGTAGGGAAGGGAGACTTCTTGGAACCATGCGGATATTAATAGCAACTTAATGCTTTGCCTTTTACTCTGATTTCTATGGACTGTACATTCATCCTCTTATCCTTGAATTATCTGAAACTTTTTCAGCCATGAAGTAATATGAATATATGGTCTCTTATTTCCTTTCTTGACTTAAGTACTTTTTAAAGTACTTTTAAAGGTTACCTAC
This sequence comes from Galago senegalensis, assembly GCA_963575145.1. Classification (NCBI taxonomy): domain Eukaryota; kingdom Metazoa; phylum Chordata; class Mammalia; order Primates; family Galagidae; genus Galago; species Galago senegalensis. Next base: position 8,529 of record CAUYTI010135691.1, on the reverse strand, counting down.
TTTTTAAAAGAGCTAGCCCGAGTATAATAAAAGTATGCACCTTTTTATCAGGATTCTTCAACTCTGCCTCTTCCAGGCTACTGCTGGAAACGACATGTTGTAAAAAGACCAACCTATTTAAATATTGGAATGATTGTGAATATACTTATGGCGTCCTAAAATGCTGTTTAATATTCATTGTGGAGTTTAGAAGGGAAAATGGATACTTGTGTCATATAATCTTTTCTTAATAGGCACATTGAATGACTTGGATCATGCATGAAAAAATATGTAGAGGCATACACAGACCAAATAATTAGAAAACTGATTTATAGCATCCATATATCTTAGTAATATCTATCATGATGCTGAGTGATAATTAAACATATTCCTTTGTATTTGACCCATCCTAATGTCTGCTGACGTTATACACAAACAAATTATTTGAAATCAAAGACTTTAAGGTACTATGTTTGACCAAAACGAACAAACACAAAAAAATCAAGATGATTATACCCGTCAGGAGTTAATGCATTGCTTTTAAGATGCTATGGGTCAGGAACACCCACGCATGTATTCTTGGGACATATTGAAAGCATCCTTGCCAGGAATGACATTATTTGGCAAAATTGTGGTAATGGCCTGTGATCCTGTTTTTATGACTCTGTTTCCAATTACCTTGACAATGTTTTCAAAACTTGGTCTGGATTTTGGCATCTCCCTCATTCTAATCTCTGTATCTCCTAGTCCTTCCTATTATCTCCTTCACTGCCTCTTGGTATTTGCTGTTGCCAATATCTTTGGACCATGAATTGAACCCACTGTCATCATATTGAATTTTGGCACTGCTCCTGGCAATCTTTTATCATTCTAGCAATCTCTCTCTCTCTCTCTCTCTCTCTTTTTTTTTTTTTTTTTTTGCAGTTTTTGGCCAGGGCTGGGTTTGAACCTACCACTTCCGGCATATGAAGCCCGTGCCCCACTCCTTTGAGCCACGGGCACTGCCCTTCTGTTCTCTTCTTAATCAGGGATTATACAATGTATACCTTTTAAGTTGGATTAGAATAGCTGGTATTTGTAAGAAATTGTCATTACTTCCTCTCTGGTATTTTCAAGTAACTCTATTGATAGTTTCATTAAATTGTGGTCAGAATGATATTTTTTTTTATAAAGATGATGAGGAACTTGGAAATGAGATTTGAAAGATACCAGTGCTTCATTGGTTGCTAATTGTATTTTTCAGTCTGTTTTTTGTCAGATACTATAATGCGAGGGCCAATGAAAGGAAAAATAAAACCTTGTATGCCCCAAAGTCCAGAGGCCACTGAAGCACCAAAAACGGGGAAGTTATGTGTCCCTGGAAAATGATTCGTAGTATGCTGCTGTCCTAACTTAGTACCTCAGAAGGTGACCTTACCTGGAAATTGGACCTTTGCAGACAAAGTGAAGATGAGGTCATCAGGATGGCCCTAATACTGCGTAACTGATGTCCTTATAAAAAGGAGAACTTTGAACACAGGCATGATTATGTGAAAAGACATAGGAAGAAAATCCTGTGCAGATGAAGACAGATATCTGGGCGATGCATCTACAAACCTAGGAACGCGGTGGTGGCCGGCAAACCCCGGAGCTGGAGAAGGCAGGGAACATTCTCGCTCACCTCCCAGGAGCCAGCGCTGGGCCACCCCTCCATCTTGGACTTCTAGATTCCAGAAGGACGAGAGGGCGCATTTCTATTATTTAAACCATCTAGTTTGTGGTACTGTGTTACATCAACCCTGGACTAATGAAGAGGTCAGCAAGCTCTGTCTGTAGAAGCCCACAGTAAAGACTTCAGACTTGAAGAGCCACTCAGTCCATGTCAAAACTATGCGACTCCAACACTGCAGCGTGGAAAGCAGCCACAGAAAACACGGAGGTGCGTGAGAGTGGGCCGGGTCTGCAGGACTCACTCACAAAACAAGCGGTGGGCAGCATCCCGCCAGGGCCAGAGTTTGCTGACCCCTCATCTACATACGTGTAGAAAACAGAGTGTAGAATTTGGCACTGTAACCTAATTCCTCTTACTCAGAGAAGTATAAGAGTTCTTTGTGGAGAATGTAAGAAGTCAAGGCAAAAACTGCAAAAAAAAAAAAAAAGAAGAAGAAGAGAATAGAATCGGAATTTCATTATAGAACTTCAGGCTGGCTATACAAGGAATTAGATCAGGGATAAGGTAAACAAACATGAAGAAACTGAGCTCATTCCCTGCATTTAAATCCCAAATCTACTCTATTGACAAACAAACCGAAAACCACACTGAAGAACAAAAATCAGCTTCTAGTTGACAAGTTAAGTTTCCCCCAGCAGTGGAAATGACTGAAGTATTATATTCAAATAATTAAAAATTCTCAACACATATAAAATAAACACTTATCAAAGGATTTATTCAACTTACTAATAAAGGAACGAGTAAGATGATTAGTTCAAAGGAGAATTTGAAGAACGAATTTTGCGATATGAAAATCAGAAATGCTGAAATGAATTTGCTGATGATGCAAAACAGATTAATATCTGTTGAGATGATAAACTTCAATGCTTGGTTTATCTTTTCTATGGAGCAAAGTTGTATTGCTACTGGCCCAAATTCATTTGCATTGTTAGCAACAAGAATCATTTGTATTATCATCAGTTATTTACAAGTTGCCATCCATCCCTACCGAGTTGTAAGATAACTTCGTTAATAGAATAGTCAAAGGCATGCATGCCTGCAGAATCAGATAATCCCCAGAGCATTACTAGAAAATGCCAAGACTGATGTCACTAAGCAATGGCATCACTTGCACCCAGTAATTGCTTTTCTCCAATTTCAGGCCATACATAATTTCTCCCACTATAAACTAGATTGAGTTTAGTTATAAAGTTTCATTTTTACACAGGCAAGACTGAATGAATTGCTATGAGGAAAATGTTTAAACAAGCTATACATTAAAAATGGGGATAACTATGTGGTAAGCTGTGGATCCCAGAGGAGATGGAAATTGGAAAAGGTAACTGATAGCTGCAAGTCATTTAAGATACTCATTTTATTAATATTTCATAAAACTTGCCTGCTTTCCTATGAAGTCTATTTCTCGGCATCATCACAGCAATAACAATAATGATAGCTAATAATTACTGATGAGTATGGTACTAGGCTCTAATCTGAAGACTTCACATATATTTTCTTATTTACTTTTCCCAACAAAAGTAATAATGTTATCCTCATTTTGCAAATGAGGAAACTGAACTTACTCAAGGTCACCTGTCTAATCAATGATAAAATCAGGATATGGACAAAGGAACTCTTAAAACCAATACTTTTACATAACCCGTCAACCCTGGTTGGTATTGTAACATCTATGCAGTTCCTGGCTTCTAACAGACTTGAGCCAACCCTCTACCCCTCAGGAACTTTTAAAACCTAGAAGGAGGGGGCAGCACCTGTGGCTCGGTGGGTAGGGCATCGTCCCCATATACTGAGGGTGATGGGTTCAAACCCAGCCCCGGCGAAACTGCATCAAAAAAATACCCAGGCATTGTGGCGGGTGCCTTTAGTCCCAGCTACTTGGGAGGCTGAGTGTGAGCTATGACACCATGGCACTCTACCAAGGGTGATAAAGTGAGACTCTGTCTCTAAAAAATAAATAAATAAATAAATAAATAAAATAAAAAACCTAGAAGGAGGAAGGTACCATTAGTATTGGACAGAAGCCCAAAGTATTACAGACTGACAAGTCATAAGAACGTTTTGAGGGCTGGGACTGTTTTCTCACAGGGTAGGGAGAATTTCAGAGGCAAGGCAGAAGGCTTATGACAGTGTACGTGCTTGAGGAAGATTTGAAGAAGAGACACTAGGTGGACAGCAGTCAGAGGGAGACAGCATCCACAGGGCCATGTCTGAAGGAGGCTATCAGACACGTGCTTCCCACCTGAATCCACGTATGGTAAACAAAGCACCCCAGGGTCAGTTCCCATCACTACAGACTCAAGTTTAGATGTCAGATGCCATATTCTCCACCCACCGTGTGCCTCTGTCCTCTCAGAGAGCTTCAGCCCCTCAGTTTTCATCTCGCTCAGCCCCACACAACCTCTAGCCTAGACTGCAGGAACCACAGAGGCCAGTGGCCATGGAGGATCTGTGTGACCCCAGGGCCTGATATTCTGGGCAGGCTGCCTCTGGAGAGAGGAATAGAGACTACCATAATGCTAGCCTTCCACCATCCAGACTCTTTGCCTTCCCTGCCCATGGCTCCTGAGAGAGAGGATTGATCCAGGGCTCTCAGGAACAACTGCCTCCCCTGTTGGTACACCCACCACACTGAGGCTTCAACAGAAAGTGGGGCTCAAACCTTTCTTCCTGAAGACCAGCAGCAGACTAAGGGTGCTCAGACTGTGAGCACCCCACTCGCACTCATAAGCCATCCTGGTGGTACTTGCCTGCTGCTGCATCAGAGCAGGGCGTACCCCAAAGCAGAGGGACAGAAACCTGCATGGGCATCTCATAGGCAACGTGGGCCCTGAATGCTTCTCCCTGGCACAGTCAAGGATTGATCTTCAGGGACCCAGGGAAAACCCTGCAGGCCAGAGTCCATATCCCCAGGATTTGACCATCTTGCCCATAGGTATGGAGGCGAGATGTATGAACTAACCTTGGGAGCAAAGGGATCCTACATGGGCAGAACTGAAAGGAGGGGAGGGTTGTAGCTGCAGCCCACACACACAGCACCCTTTCCCCCAGGAAGGCCATACTCTCAGCCCAGGGCAAGATTCTGGATGGGAAGCTGCCAGCCCTGAGCATCATCATGGAGGACCTCAACCTCCAGATGCCTGAGGGAGATTGCAGAGAAGAGGAGAGGACAGAAGACAAAAAACTGCACCTGACAGCTATACTGTGAATCGCAGATGGCCACTCCCGCCATCGACAAACTTTCTGGATCGGTAGGGGCTGCTTCAGCCCCTCCCTGGAGGCCTGGGAGCAGACCTTGATCCTTACAAGACAGCTAGCTTACCAGCCTTGGTGTGTGGCCTGAGGGCAGGCTCAGCCAACACATCCCCTTGAGTCTCACTCCCCTACCAGGCTCAGCTGTGGTGGAGAAGGACTGCCAGGCCTCCACCCATCACCTGGGGTGTTTCAATACAGCTGATACTACAGCTGCTCACAGGTCCTAACAACACTGAAACTTGTTCTTCTGGCAAGGTACACCTATTGGTAGGGAGGTCAATTTGCATAGCCCTTTACATTTACTAACTCCAAAAGGGTGAGGCTGATCCTTACCAGCACCAACTACTGTTTCAGAGATTAAACTGGATGTGCCAATACAATGCACACTGTTGAGAAGGCCACAGGGGCTGGAGAAGCAGAAAGGATTTCAAGGACTTCCATTCTCCCTCAACAAAGATAGGAAATCTGCCCAAACACACAGCTCACCACAGCTACAGCCTATAAATAATTAGCAACTGAGAAAACCAGTCTGGTAAGGATATCTATAGCCAAGGCATCCACCCAGATCCTAGATTGCCATCAAAGCCCCCACAAGCAAAGCCAAAGATGCTGTAGTCAGGCCCCTATGAGTGGGGGAAGAGAAAGGGATGCCCCATCTAAACAAAAAAAAAATTCAACAATAAGAAGTAATGGCTGCTCCAAATGAGAAGGAATCAGCAAAAGGAAGTCCAGAAGTATGAAAAATCAGACAGAAAGGACATCCCTGAAAAGACCAGCTCACTAGCAATGAATACAACCAAAATGGAAATATTGAAATAACAGATAAAGAATTCCAAATATGGATTGTAAGATAACTTAATGAAATCCAAGAGAAAAATGGAAAACAAACTTAACGAAACCAAAATTCAGGAAACAGATAAAAAGTTCACTAAAGAGATCAAAATATTTTTTTAAAAAATCAAATAAAACTTCTAGAAATGAAAAATACATGTAACAACCAGGCATAATGGCTCACACCTTTAATGTTAGCACTCTGGAAAGACGAGAAGGGAGGATCCCTCCCAGCCAGGATTGAATACCAGCATTGAGCAAGAATGAGACCCCATCTCTACAAACAGTAGAAAAATTACCTGGGCCTGATAGCATGTTCTAGCTACTGGCAGGGTGAGGCAGGAGGATCACTTGAGTACAGGAATTTGAGGATGCAGTGACCACGGTATTCCAGCCACAGTGATAGATAGATAAATTCATTTAAGGAAATAGAAAATACAGTTTTTGACGAGATCAGGCAGAAGAAAGAATCACAGCATCACAGCAGTTGTAGACAACTCATTTGCATTAACTCAGTCAGTCAAAAATAAAGAAGAGGCTCGGTACCTATAGCACGGTGGTTTTGGCACTGGCCACAAGCACCGAGGATGGCAGGTTTGAACTCAGCCCAGGGCCAGCTAAACAATGACAACTGCAACAAAAAATGGCCAGGCTTTATGGCAGGCACCTGTATTCCCAGCTACTTGGGAGGCTCCTTTCAGCCCAAGAGTTTGAGGTTATAAGCTGTAACACCATGGCACTCTACCGAGGGCGACATACTAAGACCCTGTCTCAAAAAAAAAAAAAAAATAAAATTTAATAAATAAAGAAGAGAGAATTAGAGTAATAAATAAAGCCTAAAAGAAATGTGAGATTTTGTAAAATGGCCAAACATAAGAAGCATAAGCATCCCTGAAGATGAAGAATAAAAAGTACAACTGAAATTTCTCTGATCTCTAGGAAACATATCTAACCTACAAGGACTCCGTACAGACTCAAGGTAAAGGCATGGCCAAAAATATTCCATGCAAATAGCAATGAACAGAGAAAGCAGATGTGACCCATGTTAATGTCAAATAAAACTGACATATTATCAATAGTAAATAAAGAAAGACAAAGATGGGCATTATATAATAATAGTAAAAGGAGATTCAAGAATAAGACATAACAATCCTAAACATGTATGCACCTAACACAAGAAGACCCAGATTCATAATGCAAACCCTACTACATCTAAGCAAAAAGATAAATACCAACATTGTAACTGTTGAGGACTTTAAAATCCCACTGAAAGAACTACACAAATCATCCAAGCAGAAAATTAAACACTGGACTTAAACAGGACTGTTGAACAAATTGGGCCTAACTGACATTTACAGAACATCTTACCCCCAAACTATTAAATATATATTCTTTTACTCAGTGCATGGAACATTCTCACAGGGTGGTCAGATCTTAGGCCATAAAACATTTCAACAAATTCAAAAAATAGAAATCATACCATATACTTCTCAAACAATAGCGGACTAAAACCAGAAATCAATTCCAAGAGAAATGCTCAAGTCTATACAAAATCATGGAAATCAAACAACCTGTTGCTGAACCATTATTGAGGCAATAATGAAGTTCAGATACAAATCAAAAGATTATTCAAACTGGAAAAGGAGACACAAATTACCAAAATATATGGGATTCAGCAAAAGCAGCCCTAAAGGGAAAATGCATAGCCTTGACAGCCTACATCAGAAAGACAGAAAGAATACAAACTAACAATCTCAAATTTCAAAGAACTAGAGACTTTGACAAGTCTCAAAGAATTAGAAAAGGAAGAGCAAACCAAACCCAAGATCAACAGAAGAAAAGAAATAATTAAGGTCAGACTAAAACTAAACAAAATGGAAAACCAAAAAAATACAAAAGATCAATGAAACAAAAAGTTAGTTCTTTGAAAAGGTAAACAAAATTAATATTCCTCTTACTAGATTAACCAAGAATAGAAGAGAAAGGATCTAAATAAGCTCAATCAGAAATGAAAAATGAAACATTATAATTGATACAATAACAAAAAAATCATCTATGAATATTATGAAAATGTCTATGTACATAAATTTGAAAACACAAAGAAATGCAAATTCCTAGAAACACACAACCTCCAAAGACTTAATCAGGAAGAACTGCTAAACAGATCAATAACAAGCAATGAGATTAAAACAGTAATAGAAAATCTTTTAACAAAAAAAGCCTCAGACCAAATGCATTCACAGTGAAATTTTATCAGAATTCCCAAGAAGAACTGGTACCTATGCAGCAGAAATCATGCCATAATACTGTGGAGGGAATCCTCAACTCATCCCAGGAAAGGACACAACAACAACAAAAAAGATAACTACAGACCAATATCTCTTATGAATATAAAGGGGGTACCAAAAAATGCATACACATTTTAAGACAGGAAAATACTATTAAAATTATAATACTCAAGTGACACTTGACTTCTGCAATTACAAGAGGTGCTCAAATGTGACTTGTATTCATCTTTTGTTATTGGTATATATTGAGTTTTACAATTTTAACATAGTTTTTTCTCTCTTAAAATTTGTATACATTTTGAGCACCTTTTATAGATGCAAAAATTCTTTTTTTTTTTTTTTTTTTGAGACAGAGCCTCAAGCTGTCCCCCTGGGTAGAGGGCTGTGGCATTACAGCTCACAGCAACCTCCAACTCCTGGGCTCAAGCGAGTCTCTTGCCTCCGCCTCCCAAGTAGCTGGGACCACAG
>CAUYTI010135690.1:0-12198 GCA_963575145.1 Galago senegalensis | reverse complement strand
CCTGTGGTCCCAGCTACTTGGGAGGCAGAGGCAGGAGACTCGCTTGAGCCCAGGAGTTGGAGGTTGCTGTGAGCTGTAATGCCACGGCACTCTACCCAGGGGGACAGCTTGAGGCTCTGTCTCAAAAAAAAAAAAAAACATCAAGCATGCTTCCATATTTCTACAGAACCATATTTCTGTCAAAGTTTCTGTAAAATCAATACAAAACAACCTAAATTGCTACTATTAACACAATTTCTGTCCAATCTTTTTTCCTATACTCCTTTTAAATGCATTTATATTTGGTTTAATTGTGAAGTATTTCAAACATAAATGAAAGTACAGAAAATATCAGACTCCATGTATGCACCATCAAAATTTAACTCACCATAACATTTACTTTTTTATTTTTTACTTTTTTTTTTTTTTTTTTTTGAAACAGAGCCTCAAGCTATACCCCTGGGTAGAGTGCCATGGCATTACAGCTCACAGCAACCTCCAACTCCTGGGTTCAAGCAAGTCTCCTGCCTCAGCCTCCCAAGTAGCTGGGACCACTAGTGCCCTCCACAACGCCCTGCTATTTTTTGGTTGCAGCCATCATTGTTGTTTTGGCGGGCCTGGGCTGGATTCGAACCCGCCACCTTAGGTGTATATGGCTGGTGCCTTAGCAACTTGAGCCACAGGTGCCGAACCAACATTTACTTTTTTAAAAAAACAGGCTTAATCCACTTTATTTTTCTTGTATAAAAATGCTATGTGTGGCCACAGCTGGAGCCCAGGTCCTCTGCATAGAGACTCTGGTGTGTGTCTTGACAAGATGATCAGTGAATCCCTGGTGGGGAGACTTGAAGAATACAGTGGCTTTCCAGAGGTCAGGAATCAGATAGCTGTAGGTCTTGCAGATGGCATCAGGAGTGACCTTGGCAAATTTGCCTAGGATAGCAGTGCAGCCTCTGGCTGAGGTATAGCAGTCATGGATATCAGCCACTGGCAGCAGCTTCTTAGACACAGGGGCTGAGACAGTGTCAGTCCCTCTAAGTACAGGGACAAGACATACCAGCACAGAGCCACAGCACCCTGACACCATGCAAGGAATGGTGTGGGGCTTACTGATATTGTCCCCCAGCAGCCTCTCCATATGGGGACAATAAAGAGCCTGGCCAGGATAATAGCCTCTGGGATGGCAACTGCTACTTCCGTGGAGCACTTACTACTCGGACTTATGTGGCCACTGTAGTCCCTAATGGCAATGAAGGTTTTGAACTTGATCCACTGGTCAGCGCAGGTCCATAAAAGATTATGCTTTTGTACTGGCATAATCTTCAAAACCTCATCCTTGAGAGATGCCCCCAGGAAAAAGGCAATGATCTCAGACTCCTCAATGGGCAGGGAGCAGATAGCTCTCCTCCAGGGACTTGATCTTCATATCCTTAACTAAGGCAGCCCAGCTTGATCACAGCCATCCACTCCTTGTCCTTGGCCTTACCTCTGTGAGCTCTGTGGCAGAGACCCAGCCACAAATGCCACTGTTGCAGCCTGCACAGAAGCCGCCTCGGCCTTCCATTCCAGGGCCCCTGGGGCCTCCAGGCCCTCCTGCTACACCAGTGTCATCTGATATTTAGTCTTTTCTCAAAGAAGCATATCTTTTTATTTATTTTCACAAATAAAATGTCACAGATGCACGTCATCCTATGCTTCCCCCTCCAGAACACCTGCTATCTGAGATACATCTCCATAGAGTATATACAAATATATTTATTTATAAGCACTTATACAGGGTAGACATAAATTCGTGTGCAATTTACTATGTTAAATTATTTTAAATTGCACACAAACTTTATGTCCACCCTATATTTTCTTTTTTCCATTACCTTTTTTAACTGTTAATGTTGAAATAGAATATACAGAAAAGTGTACATTATCAAAACTTTCTAGCTCAGTGAATTTTCTTTTTTTTTTTGAGACAGAGCCTCAAGCTATCCCCCTGGGTAGAGTGCCGTGGCTTCCCAGCTCACAGCAACCTCCAACTCCTGGGCTCAAGCGAGTCTCCTGCCTCTGCCTTCCAAGTAGCTGGGACCACAGGCACCTGCCACAATGCCCGGCTATTTTTTGGTTGCAGACATCATTGTTGTTTGGCGGGTCCGGGCTGGATTCAAACCCGCCACCTTAGGTGTACGTGGCTGGCGCCTTAGCCACTTGAGCCATAGGCGCCGCTCAGTGAATTTTCTAAACAAGTACACTGGCATAATCCCACCCAGAAAAGAAACAGAAGTACATAATTAGCATCCAACACAACCCTCAAGGGTAACCACTGACTTTTAATACCCCAGGGCTTTAGGGTGGGGATGCCCTACTCCTATGCTATATAAGCATAACCAAGCAGTAAGTTTCTTTGTTCTAACTTCTTTCCCTCAGTGTGAGAGCCATCCATGTCATTGATCATAGTTGTAGGCCACTCTCATTGCTATGGATTCTACTACTGAATACACTCCCACTTATTTATGTGCCCTTCTGCTGCTGGGCATTTGGGTAGTTTCCCATGTTTTCCTATTAAGCACAGTACTTTTATGAACATTCTAGCTCATGCTTTTTGGTGGACATATGTGCACATTTCTGTTGAGTACATAAGATATCTACAAGTGAAATTGCTACATCATGGGATTTGCATATGTTCAGTGTAGTCAATATTTCTAGTTTTCCAAAGCAACTGAGCCAATTTACACTCTCACCAGCAAGAGTTCCAGCTGCCTCACACACAAGCCAACACTCAGTATTTTCTGTCCTTTTTCCACTCATTGGTAGGCCTAAGAGAATCTCACTTTGATACCCTTGGTAGAGTGCTATGGCAATGAAGGTTGACAGCAACCTGTCACAGTTCACAGCAACCTCAAACTCTTGGGCTCAGCAACCTGTCACAGCAACCTGTCACAGTTCACAGCAACCTCAAACTCTTGGGCTCAAGTGATCCTCTTGCCTCACCCTCCTAAGTAGCTAGGACTATAGGTGCCTGCCACACACCTGGCTGTTTTTAAAGCTCTCACTCTGGCTCAGGTTGGTCTTGAACTCCAGAGCTCAAGCAATCTACCCATCTGGGCCTCTCCAAGTACTAGGACTACAGGCACAAACCACCGAACCTGGCCCCAGCCTATGCCTCTTTTAACATAGTTACAATCAATTCAACCACTTTATCCTGATCTTTCCTTTACATTACAACCACTGTTCCACCTTTCTAAGACGTTATTAAGACTAATTAACTGTATCAACCTCATATTTTTCTTTTAGACAGAGTCTTACTCTATTGCCCAGGCTAGAGTACCATGGCCTCATAACTCACAGCAACCTCTAACTCCTGGGCTCAAGTGATCCTCTTGCCTCAGCGCCCCGACCCCCAGTAGCTGGGGACTATAGGTGCCCGCCACAACACCTGGCTAGTTTTTCCATTTTCAGTAGAGACAAGGTCTTACTCTTGCTCAGGCTGATCACAAACTCCTGAGCTCAGGTAATCTACCTTCTCAGCCTCCCAGAATGCTAGGATTACAAGTGTGAGCTACTGCGCTAGGCCATTAATTTCATATCTTAAGAATAAAACTACAAAACTCTTGGCCATTCTCCTTTTTAACTGCGGGCTTTTTTTTTTTTTTTGCCATTACAATGAGCAAAAAGAACATCTTCAAACACAAAAAATATTTTGCTGTGTTTTTTACCCTGTTCCTAGGATCAATTCCTAGAGAATTCTACTTTTCCTGCTAATGGATACTTCCTGAATGGCTTTTATATACCCAAATGAACAATACCATATCACCAACATAAAAGCATCAAATAGGACTTTCTTCAGAAACCCTCTGTAGACAGGCACTGTAGCACTGTTGGTAATCCAGTGAATGTATCCTAATGGCATTAAAAAAAAAAATAACATTTTAGCTTCCTCACTTAGGATCAGAGCAGCAGTCACTAAAGAGAAATGCAACACAACACACCACCCCCCAGGATATTCCCCTCTCTCTGGCCACAGACACTCATCCTAATGCTCCCTTGTCCACTCCTCTTCAGCCATGCTGGTTTCCTCACTGTTCCCCAGCAGTCCTCAACCCCCAGGCTGCAGACCAGTACAACTCTGTGGCCTGTTAGAAATCTGTTAGGAACTGGGCTGCACCGCAGGAGGTAGTGGTGGGCAATCAAGAGAAGCTTCATCTGTATTTATAGCTGTTCCCCATCGCTCACATCACCTAAGCTCTGCTTCCTGTCAGATTAGCAGCAGCCTTAAATTCTCAAAGGAGCAGGAACCCTACTGTAAACTGTGTGCAAGGATTCTAGGTTGAGTCTCCTTATGAGAATCTTATGCCTGATGGTCTGAGGTAGAAATATAATTTACTTAAATCATCCGGAAACCATTCCCTCTAATCCCCACCCCCTGCCGAGTCCATGGAAGAGAAACTTGTGCCTGGTGCCTGGTGCCAAAAAGGCTGGGGACTGCTGCCCTAGACACAATGAGCACCCCTAGCCTTAAAGCTTTGGCAATCTATCTCTTCTCCCAGGGACGCACTGTTTCCAGAACCCACCAGACCCTCTTCTCTATCTCCTTCAAATCTCAACTCAAACATGACCTTCTTGGTGACAGTTTTCTCAATGACAATCACAACTTGCATCATCACTTCCTCCTCATCCTTAGTCTTCCGTAGGATCTCATTTTCTACCACAACACTGTTACATACATCATTTACTTACTACACTTCCTGAATATTGCCCGGCTCCCATTACAAAAATGTGAGCTCCATAAGAGCAGCCCTTTATTTTGTTCAGTATCTCAATGATCAAGAACAGCACCTACCACATAGCAAATGCTCAATAACATCTGCTAGGGGAATGAAAGGAACCTGCTTCCTATAAGCGAGAAGGCCACACAACTTCATGAAGGACTGGTATGACTGCCAATGTCCTCTGACACACCTCATGCAAGGTCTCACTGGCACTGGGAACTGTTCCTCAGTGAGCCACAGCACAAAGCAACAGCTGCTGACACAAAGAGGATGCTGTCAACAGGCCCCCCTACAGTAAATCCTGAGCATGACCTCCTCACGCTGGTAGAATCTTCCCTCCTCCACCATGGCCTCTCTGATGATTCTCAGTTATCTCTATTTTTCCCCCAAAAGAATAATGCTGACAATATAATGCTGCAGTGCACCATATATGGACAAGTGACCTACATAGTAAGAAAATAACACTGTCATCCTACAATGGTTTAAGTGATTTTACCTTGAAGCAAAGTACAAATTAACAGCATTGTAAGGTCCTTCTGAGCTTTCTGTTACTTTTTAGCTGAGAGTTCTAAACTGAGTCCTTTCCACCTCCAAGCTCAGTTCAAAGATCACTTCAACAGTAAAGCATTTCCTGAGCCAAGACAGAGTCTGCTGATCCTTCCCTCACACTCTCATGGCTGGCTTGATACTCTTTTATAAGCCTTCCTCAATCTGTCTTATTCTTGAGTGTCTCCCAAACTAAAATAGGTACTTCTTTAGGGAGCTTTGATCTCCCAATACTGCCTAACTTGGGTGTAGCACATAGCATGTGCACCTGAAACATGTTTTGCGACAGACACCTAGATATCAACGTTCAAGAGAATAAAGACATCACAGACCTGAACATGAGAGCTACAACTACAAAACTCTTAGTAGAAAACACAAGAGTAAATCTTCATGATCTTGGGTTAAATCAAGATTTCACAGATAAACTGGACTTCATCTAAATTAAAAACTGTTGTGCAAAAGACACCATCAAGAAAGTGAAGACAACTTACAGAATGGGACGATATATTTGAAATCCAATACTAATAAGCAATTTGTAGCTAGAAGATATAAAGAATTCTTATAACTCAATTTTTTTAAAAAGACAAATAACATAATTTTAAAGATGTACAAAGAATCTGAGTCAGTATTTCTCCAAAAATGTACTAGTGGCCAATAGGCACATGAAAAGATGTCCAACCACAATGAGATACCATTTGCCACCCACCAAGATGGTTATATTCAAAGAAACGGGTAATAACAAGTCTTGGTGGAGATTAGGATCCTCATGTACAGCAGGTGGGAATGTAATATGATGCAGCTGCTTTGGAAAACAGTCTAGCAGTTACTCAAAAAGTTAAATATAGGCTACAATATGACCCAACTATTCCACTCCCAGGTACACCCATGAGAAATGAAAATAAATTTGCACAAAACAGATATTCACATATGAATGTTCAAACAATAATTTGGCTATTATTCATAATAGCCAAAAGCAATCTAAATGTCTGCCAGTGGATGAAAAGATGAGTAAAATGCAGCATATCCACACGATGGAATATTATTTGGCAATAAAAAATAAAATACTGATACATGCTATAAAGTGGACTAACCCTGAAGACATGCTAAGCAAAAGAAGCCAGTCACAAAAGACCACATATTATATGGTTCTATTCATATGAAACTCTATGTAGAATAGGCAAATCTATGCAGACAAATGAATAGCAGTTGACCAGGGCTGAGGTGAGAGGTGTTGAGAGGAATGAGAATGATTGCTAATGGGTGAGAGGTTTCTTTCTGGACTGAAGAAAACAGTCTTCAAAGTGTTGTACAACTTGGTGAGTATACCAAGTTTTCAAACCATTTAATTATAAATTTTAAATGGGTGAATTGTATGGCATATGAACTATATCTCAAGAAAGCTGCTAAAAGGTGTTTGATGGATTCCCGCTCTTCTCTCCAGATCCTATGAACACAAACTAATTTTTTTTATTCTTATACCCTAACAATGTGCCTGTAACACAGATGACTAAATGAATAAAGGTACCTATGAGGAAAGGAAGGTATCATCTACCTATAAAGTCCTTTGCTTGTTGCAGGTGAAGGTAAAAAAATCTAGCTATTGATGGTGCCACAAAAACATGGAGTGACCATGTTCAATGAATGCCCTGGGGACCTCCCTGGAAGTCACGTGGCCTCAAAACTACAAGTCAGGAGGAAGGAAGCAGCCCCCACATGCTACAAAACCAAGTCCCCCTTAATATGAACCTTCTCCCCTCCTCTGTTCCTATGAACTCAGTCATTCCCCCTTGGGCAAGAACAAATGGAGCTATCTGGACAGCCAGGTGTAATGTTACTCCCCATTATAGCAAGAGCCACTACCACAGAAGCATCTGTGTCTGAAGTCTACTAAATGCTTCATACAAGATCTCTTTCATCTAAAACATTCTCAGTAGACACTATGGTCCCATTTTACAGATGCAGAAACTGGAAGTCCAGCTGGCAGAGTAACCACCCAATGTCACAAAGCCAGCAAGGTGACTTGTGGGACCAGAATGCATACCAGGCTGCCCAGCGGCCCCCTCTCTTCCTCACTCCACACAAACAGACACCAACAGCAGGAGCTAGAGCCAGAAGCCTGTGGTCCCCACACAATCCCAAACAAGTCTGTGACTGTCAGCAAGTAGCTCACTCTTCTGCACTTGGATCTCTCTTCTCTGAAATGAGGACATGACCAACCACCTTACTGTCTGGCTATAAGAATTCAAAAGGGCTTGGCGCCTATAGCTCAACCAGCTAAGGCGCCAGCCACGTACACCTAAGGTGGCGGGTTCGAATCCCCAGCCCGGACCCGCCAAACAACAATAATGGCTGCAACCAAAAAAAAAAAATAGCCGGGCCTTGTGGCGGGCACCTGTGGTCCCAGCTACTTGGGAGGCAGAGGCAAGACACTCGCTTGAGCCCAGGAGTTGGAGGTTGCTGTGAGCTGTAATGCTACAGTACTCTACCCAGGGGGACAGCTAGAGGCTCTGTCTCAAAAAAAAAAGAATTCAAAAGGAAAACATGATACCCCCTAGCATGGGGCCCAAGGCCTGAGCTTTTCACTCCCTCTTTTTTTTTTTCTTGAGACAGAGTCTCACTATGTCACCCCTGCACCCTCAATACAGTGCTGTGGCGTCACAGCTCACAGCAACCTCTAACTCTTGGGCTTAAGTGATTCTCTTGCCTTAGCCTCCCAAGTAGCTGGGACTACAGGCATCCACCACAACACCCAGCTATTTTTTGGTTGTAGTTGTCACTGTTGTTTAGCTGGCCTGGGCCAGGTTCAAACCCACCAGCCTCAGTGTATGTGGACAGCACCGTAACCACTGTGCTATGGGAGCCAAGTCAGAGCTTTTCGCTTTTAATGGGCCTATAAAGTGGATACCAAATTCCCAGAGCAAACCACATTCCCGGTAAGCTGCCCACCATGGTAACTGCTCCCTAAAGTCCTTCATTCCTCGACATGATGATGGCATCTTATTCTCATCAAGAACCAAACCACCAAAAAAAAAAACCAAACAACCCCAGAGATTCCATGAGATTCCATAAATAATCATAGACTATGAACTGTCCCTGAGACCCAGGGAACTGCATGTAAACCCCACACACATGCACACACACATATACAAAAACATGGAGATGTAAGAGACCAGACCACAGAAGGAGGGAAAAATCATTGGTTTACTTAAAACAGTACAGGGCTGAGAACAGTCATCTCCCAGATGACCTCCTCAGACTCAAACCAGTGGCTCCATACCAAGCTATCAGATTCCCACATCTCTATGAATCCCACTAAAGCCACTTCTAAAAGGCCCATTCAACTTCAGTTCATTCCTCAAAACACCTCTTGGATCTGATTTTTGTAACATTTATATATGGGGAGGTCCAACAACTTTTTCCAGAGTTTAAAAAGAATACTATTCTTGGTGGTGCCTATGGCTCAAAGGAGTAGGGCACCAGCCCCATATGCTGGAGGTGGCAGGTTCAAACCTAGTCCTGGTCAAAAAAAAAAAGAATAAAAAGTTACTTTCCAAAAAAAAATACTATTCTAGCAAATTTCGAAAATCTTGGAATAACTTATCAAATAGGAGCTGGAACTTCACAAAGAATCCTTGGCTCTGTTTAACTAAATACAATCCATTTGTGGCTTATTGGGGTTTTTTAAAACCCTCCTCCTGCCTCTGGTTGGCTGAGTCTGAAAGTGACTCAGGTTTTCTAGGACCTCCTGACATGAAAGTGAAAATTCTCCAGATTATCTGACAGGGCTAAGTCTGTCCTAATCCTAGTAAAGGATAAATGAGGACCCTCAAAGAAGATTGTAAGCAGTTACACAACATTCTAAGCCAAGTGAGGCACAATTACCTCTATCTAAATAAACATTTATTGATCTAGTTAGGTATCACAAGGAATAAGGCAAGTTCCCTGCCTTTCAACTGCCTGAAGGGTAGACAGCCAGGAATGCAATTAATCAACCAGAAAACATAAGGCCTTAGAAGTCAGCAAGAACAAATTAGGAACTGTGAAGAATGTCACAGGAAGAGAAATATTTAGTCAGTTTTTCCCCCACAGCTAAATTTGCACTGAATTTGGAGTCCTAGTTTTCCAGGCAAAGAAGGCTAATAAGATTCTCAGCTGGTATGTATGTATTTTTCCCAAAACTACAAGACCAGTTAACTAGAATACTTTGAATATCTTAATTACTTGAAGGGAAGTCAGCCTATATTTCACAAAATTCACAAAGTAATTTGTTTTGGGGGAGGGGTTGGGGTGGGGGGTTTTGAGACAGAGTCTCACTCTGTTGCCCTGGGTAGAGTGCCATGGCATCACAACTTACAGCAACCTTAAACTCTTGGGTTTGCATGATCCTCTCATCTCAGCCTCCCAAGTAGTTGGGACTACAGGCACCAGCCACAACACCCAACTAGTTTTTCTATTTTAAGTTGAGGCAGGGTCTCACTCTTGCTCAGGCTGGTCTCGAACTCCTGAGCTCAAGCAATCCACCGGCCTCACCTTCCTAGACTGCTAGGATTACAAGCATGAGCCACCACACCGGGCCCAATGATTTGGTTTTGGAGAGCTGGCAACTCTTGGAGATATAACACTCAACTCAACTGTAAACAAACTTCTATACCCAGCCCAGATGGAACCAAGTGTTTTTGGCAGATGCGTTGCAGAGCTTAACCCAAACTCTAACTGTACAAGTAACCATTATCGCACAAAACTACTCAGTCCCTACAACATACATTCTGAATTCCTATGCTCTTTCATTATATCCTATTTCATAATTTTAAAGCACATTTCTGTTTTGAAAAAACAGGGCATATCACAAAAGTCTTAGGTGACACATATGAGAACGTATGTAACTAAGAAGTTTCCCATCTACAGAGGGAAAGGTCCAGCTAGAAATACTTAAAGAGTCTCCCACCTGTAATCCTAACACTCTGGGAGGCCGAGGCAGATGGATTGCATAAGGTCAGGAGTTCAGGACAAGCCTAAGCAAGAGCAAAATACCATCACTAAAAAACAGTCAGGTGTTGTGGCTGATGCCTGTAGACCCAGCTACTCAGGAGGCTGAGGCAAGAGGATTCTTTGGGCCCAAGAGTTTGAGGTTGCTATGAGCTATGACACCACAACACTCTACCAACAGGCAACGAAGTGAAACTCAGACTCAAAAGGAAAAAAAAGGAATACTTAAAGAGGCCATATAAGCAAATCCTAAAGGGAGTTCATAGAAGGCTGGACAACATCTGCCTGATTCCCTAGCTGCAGCCAGGTATATGCATACAAATCTTGGTGCCACCACTTGCTAGCTATGTGGACTTGGGCAAGTTACCAAACCTCTGTGCTTCACTTTCCTCATCAGTAAAGTGGGGATAAGACAGACTGCTTACTTCCCAGGATTGCTGTTTATACATATGGCCCTAAAGGGACAGAAAGGGCACATGGGTTGTGCTATGAAAGAGCAGGGACCCAGTATGACTCATTCTTCTACCTATAATCCATCCCACTGAGGAGGGGAGCAGATGGGAATACTTTCTACTAAGTAGTCCACCCTAGAAAAAAAGCATACCCACTTGCATATGACAATTAAATTCTCAACTTTTGCAGAAACTTCCAGGAGAGCTCCTCCTTTCCTATCTGGCCCAAGAAGGAAGACGGAAGATGCACGCGCCATCCTGAGATAAAGAACTGCTCATGCACACACAGGCCTTTTTCAGACTCTGAAGGGCTGAAAATGCAATTTTAAAATCTCCCTTTGGTGCAAAACATCAATAAGTGTCCGATTCTTAAAAGATCCATCCCCAACCTGGACTGGAATTTCTCAGCTCAAGGAGTAGGGCACTGGCCCCATATACCGGAGGTGGCAGGTTCAAACCTGGCCCTGGCCAAAAAAAAAGAAAAAAGAAAAGAAAAAGGAGTTGGGAAGTAAAATTTCAGCTCTAAAGATAATTAATGGGCAGCGCCTATGGCTCAGTGAGTAGGGCGCCAGCCCCATATACGGAAGGTGGCGGGTTCAAACCCGGCCCCAGCCAAACTGCAACAAAAAAATAGCTGGGCATTGAAGCAGGTGCCTGTAGTCCCAGCTACTCAGGAGGCTCAGGCAAGAGAATCGCCTAAGCCCAAGAGCTGGAGGTTGCTGTGAGCTGTGATGCTACAGCACTCTACCCAGGCCAACAAAGTGAGACTCTGTCTCTAAAAAAAAAGGGGGGGGGTGTGAATGGCACCTGTGGGTCAGTGAGTAGGGCGCCGGCCCCATATACTGAGGGTGGCAGGTTCAAACCTGGCCCCCGCCAAACTGCAACAACAACAACAAAAAAAAAAAAATAGTTCAGTGTTGTAGCAGGCACCTGTAATCCCAGCTACTTGGAAGGCTGAGGCAAGAGAATCCCCTAAGCCCAGGAGTTGGAGGTTGCTGTAAGCTGTGTGATGCCACTGCACTCTACTGAGGGCAATAAAGTGAAACTGTCTCTTTAAAAAAAAAAAAAGATAATTAATGATGCTCAGTCATGAAAATCATCTCACTCTCCTTGACAGCAGATTACCTTTGCCAAAGAAATGCTTTTAACAACAAGTGAGATTTCCAGTTATCCCTCCAGCCTCCTACAGAGGCCACAAGCCCCAAGAGTCTAGGTTCTCCTTCCGGCTGTGCTTTTTTTTTTTTTTTTTTGAGACAGAGCCTCAAGCTGTCCCCCTGGGTAGAGTGCCGTGGCATCACAGCTCACAGCAACCTCCAAACCCTGGGCTCAAGCGAGTCTCTTGCCTCTGCCTCCCAACTAGCTGGGACCACAGGCACCCGCCACAACGCCCAGCTATTTTTTGGTTGCAGCCGTCATTGTTGTTTGGCGGGTCCGGGCTGGGGATTCGAACCCGCCACCTTAGGTGTATGTGGCTGGCG
>CAUYTI010135689.1:0-12018 GCA_963575145.1 Galago senegalensis | reverse complement strand
TACAGATTTATACAGTTTTACAGTTTTATGTCTGGCCGGAGGGTGCCGTGGCACGCCAGCAAGGGTAGGAGGTCCAGTTTTTAGGGGTTCTCTCCCGTGGAATAGAGTGGGAGGAAGTTAGAACTCTGCGCGTTTGTTTGTAGGGAGTAAACTGCGCGAGCCCTTGTTGTGGGGGAGGGGACTCCCGTCCACTTGGTGGTGGATTCTGTACCTTTTAGTTGTAATTTTGGAGTCACAGCTTGCCTCAGCAATGTTGAAGTACGCTCTTCATTCTTCTCTCTTGCCTCTGCTCCAAACCATCAGCTATTTTGCTTAGCTTCTGTCCTTTCAGCCTCCTTCTGGACGGGAGCTTCTGTAAAAAGCTGGCTGCAGTTCGCCATCTTGGCCATATACTGTAGTCTGGGAAAAAGACAATTCTTGATGTTCCATGGAGGTTTTTCTGTGTCCAGTTGACTCACTAACAGGAGAAGCAACACGATGTTTCTTCTCTGGTTGTGGATGTCACATCTTGTCATATATCCATCTTCTGGACCAGTTTCACCATCCGAGCTCCCACGTGCCCCATCTGGGCTTTCCACAGAGAACAGCTGCTTCGTTCCTGAGGTGGCGCCCGCTGCCTCTTTCTAAAACTCGAGAAGTTATTTACCTAAATTAAGAATTATTCCAACTTTTTCTTTTTTTAAAACTTTTCTCTAAACTTTAAAGTCAGGATTATTTATTATAGTATTGTAATAAATATTATTATAATAATAATTTTCACAAAGTCAGGATCCAAACCTCAGTCACCTGATACGGAAACCTAAGCTCTTAACTGCTGTAGTATTCACACAGCCTTCACTCTCCAACATTTCATTGCTATTTGGTGGTGCATATGGGGGAGAAAATGTAATAACTTCCAATTGAGACAGCAAGCTTGCCCTGGACTTCTGGGAAATAAGCCCTTCGTAAAGTTCTGCCTGTATCAGACTTTGCAGACTGCTGCAGTGAAGGGGGTATAGCCAGAGACCAGTGACTGAGAAAAGAAAGCTGATGTCAGTCAAGCAACTTTTCTGTGTTTATGTTGACATCCAATGTCCAACTATGCAGCCAGAACTTACACTACAGGGGACAATTAGTAACAGCAAGACTGACAGCTGTGTCTCTCCAACACTAGAGAAGATATTTACCTAAGATTAAGAATAATTCTGACTTATTTTCCCCTAGACTCCCTCTTAAAAAAAAAAAATTAAAAACCAACCACCTGCAAAGCATTTGTTGGAGAATTTTTAATGACTTATTAAATCCCAAATCATTATCAGAAAAAGACTTGCATCTGCAAAGGCTTAAACACTGTAATCTAGTCTCCTCTCTCTAGAACTCACATTAACCTCTGAAAGAGTGGTGCCAACAGATAAACAGAGGAAAAGCCAAACAAACAAGAATGTTTTAAAGCAAAATCCCTTTCTTGGAAAAATAGCTACTTTTTTTTTATTATTTCAGTTAAGTCCTGGCTTATAGCTCTGTTTTGCTTGAATCAAAGAGTGAGGTGGGCTGCCAACAACATTCAGTGCCCACTGGAGGAAGTCCAACCCCGTAGGCCAGAACTCAAGTCCTTTTGAGTTTGGCTTTCCTTATCGGCATAGCTGCATCTTCTCCATTCCCAGGGCTAAGATTAAGCCAGGCTTCCCCAAAATAGATCCTCCACTTATTAAAATATTGCAATACTTTTATACTAGTTAAGAAGCCTCTTCCCTAAGATCTCCCCTACCCTCTCACCATCCAGCAACTACAAGTTAAATGCTTGGCGCAACCAGGAGACTTCTAGGACCTATTCCAGAGCTATGCCATCATGAGTTCTTCATCACCAGTATTTCTGCCAATCATATCCCCAAAACTCCTGCTTCTTGTGTGGGTTTTGCCAGAGTAGTTGAGAAGCCAGCAGAGGAAAGGGTATCACCGACATTGGCACCTGTTACTGACATTCGGATGGACTAATGTGCCATACCCAGGTAGATCCCCAAGGCTGTGACCTTCTACCACCAGCCTGCTCTTCCCTGGGATTGATCTCATGTAGCTACTGGTAACCACAGCTTCTACAGGACTTCAGCTGCAAAAGATAGTGCATGTTCAACAATGGAAAATGGAAAACCAAGAAGAAGGTCCACCATAGATAATAGCCAAGAACTCCATCAGTCTAGTGCAGTGTTTTTCAACCTTTTTTATCTCACAGCACACTTAAACCCACAGCTAAACTTCCATGGGACACTTAAATTACATTGATCAAATATATATATATATACATATATATATATATATATATATATACACACACACACACACACACACACACACACACATACTTTTTGTGCTTTGAACTTCTTCCAAAAATAAGTTAGTGATCTTTAAAAATTTTTGCAGCGCACCTAAGATCTTCTCACACACACTGGTTAAAAATAACAGGACTAGTGAGTTGTTCACCAACTGGTGAGAAGGTACAAATAACAGATGAGAACCCCAGGGAGTGGTTTAGGTCAGGTGGCATCTGAGGCCTGGGCCTCAAGGAATTTCACCTTCATTTAATAGGAAGAGTTGTTAATACCTTCTGGATTCTCACCCATCATGGCACTCACAACATTCATTTTATACATAAAAATGGGAATCATCACATACACAGCATGAACCATGCTATAGGCATATTAACTTACTTGATTAATATTAACAGCAATATCATTATCTCCATTTTACAGAGAAATAAACTGAGGCAAAGAAAAATTATTTAAATTTAACTCATCTATAAATTTGAGAGGCAGAGCCAAAATTTTAACCAGATATTCCAATAACTGGGCTTTGTTCTCTTCCAGCCTGAAGGATTAAGTTTGACCTAATCAAAGATGGTATTCCAATAAACTGGGTTTTTGTGCCATGTTTGGTAATAAAGACATTAAATATTTTAAAACTTCAGACACTGCTATAACATCTGGGAAATCTTGACTATAATTGATGTGAGTTCAGCAGAGCCAAGCTAACTTAACCCTATGAATATGAATGAAAAAGTCACTGAAAGGGTTTGATGCAGTTTTCCATGTCAAATCAGTAGTGATAGAGCAAATAAAAGATCCCAACAATCTGTAAAATTAAAAAATAATATGGCCCAGACATAGTGGTTAGCCCAGCACTTGGGAAGACTGAGGGGGGAGGATCGCTTGAGCCCAGGAATTTGGTAGGAGCTATCACTGGGCCACTGCACTCAAGTGTGAGAGATAAAGCAAGACCCTATGTCAAAAAAAAAGAGAGAGACATTTAATAGAATAATATCATGATTGATTTTTACTGTAAATTATATCACTTAGCAAGCAGTTTTAACATAAGTTTAACATAAGTTACTAATTTTTTTTTAATTAATGTATTATCCCATGAACAAATGTGTTTTAATTTCAATACTTGTCATCTTCCGACATCACATTCCCCTCTAGTCAAACTGGTCTATAGTTATTCACCAGCCTTTGTAGTCTTTGCTCTACCTGTCCCAAAATATTCACTCTATTCATCCACTCAGATAAGTTCCTCAAAGATACTCCTAACACTCTTGCCTTGATTTCTAGACAACCTAACTCTCTTCATCTTAACTGTCAGAAGTAGGGTCGCATAGTGTTGAACATTAAAAACATTCATTTTATTCATGGAAAGGAGAGCTGTTGCACATACAGCAATACTACGCTAAAGGCACATGAACTTACTGAATACTGTAAACATCAATATCATTCCCATTTTACAGAGAAATAAACTGAGGAAACAGAAACTCACATCCATATGGAATTACTGAATGTGACCTTCTTTGAGAATAAGGCCTTTGTAGCTATTAGTTGAGACAAGGTCATCCTGGATTAGGGGGACACATAAAGAGTCACAGAGAGAAGAAATCTGGTGAAGACAGAGATTGGGATGACATAGACTCAAGCTGAGGAATGTCAAGGATTACCAGGAGCCCCAGAAGCTAAAATGCAACATGGGACAAGTTTTTCTCTAGGAGCTTCCAGAAAAAACAAAACCTGACAACACTTTGATTTCAGACTTCTGGTCTTCTTAACTGTGAGAGAATAATGTCTGTTATCTTAAGTCACCCTAGGTGGTAGCCCTAGTAAGCTAATAAGTTGCCCTTAACACCAATGGTCTACCAGTGGTTCCCACATTTTTTAGTGAATATATTAGAATCATCTAGAAGGATTGTTAAACTACATAGTGATGGACCCCGACCCCAGAGTCTCAGACTCAGTAGGTCTGAGGTGAGGCAGGGAATCTCCATGTCTACTGGGGATGTTGCTGCTCATCTGAGGACCACATTTTGAGAACCACTGGTCTATACCATCAATTTGAGCACTTAATTGCATTGAATTTAGAACTTTATTACATCATGTTTATAATCAGTTCATAAATGCAAGGTCTGCCTTCCCAGCCATCTTATGAGTGCCACAAAATATGCTTTAACCTACTTTTGTTTATCCCCAGGACAGAATGGTGGTTGGCACATTGCTAAATTGAATAATCCAAGGGTCATGGTTGAGAGTAGCAACTTCACGCTCTTAAATCTCGTTTCCTCATTAGTAAATGGGGTCACTATTATTTAATGGGAATTTTTGTGATGGTTGAATAAGATAACTTCAGTAAAATGCCTATTATAGTATTTGAATTATAGAACGCATGCAAACCTCCTCTGCTCCTACACTTCATGCATGCAATAAATGTTAAAGATTATTATTTGGGGGTGTCATTTTTATTAAGGCAACATGTAGGCAGAAGTGATTGAAACAACCAATGTGCCAAAACTGAAATTCAGAACTTGTCAGAAGTCTAAACTCAAGTGGTTATGAACTTTGTGCATATCATGTCATCAGAAAGACCGCAGGTAGTAGCTGACTGCACGTGCAAACCTCCTCTGCTCCTACACTTTGACAAGCCCTTAGTAAGGTGTTTATGCAGATTTATGCTTCCAGGAGGTTGTTTGCGTCTATATGAAACTTTATTCACTCTATTTATCCTATTAAGAAGGACCTAGTTTTTGAGAAAAACAGGATGCTCAAATCATGAAAAGTCAGTCCAATTGGAAAATAAGTGAGAAATAAGAGTCAAAAGAAGGAGGCTGGAATAGGTTCCGAAAGTCCACCCAAAATAATAGGTGTCCTTGTGTGTTGACTGCTGCTTTGAGAAGAGAACAATGGGGAGGGTGGGGAGAAGAACAAATGAGTGTGCTGGCAGCAAGGGAGAGAGATGACAAGGGGAAAAAAGAAAAATTAAAAGGAAAATAAGAGATGAGGAAAAAGAAGACTCCCCCTGATAATTGTTCATAATTGTAACATTTGACTACGCAATGAACAAATGCCCAAACTTTCAGTGTCCATGGAATAGGAGATATTCTTTCTCAATCACAAAATTACATATCTTATTCTGCCCCATCCCCAAAAATGTGGGGTTCTGCTGGCTGGCAAATAGCTCCCTGGAGCAAACGGAGACTTTCCTGCCAGGTTTTCATCAAGTTCCCCTGAAAGTGTAGGAAAATTCTGTCACACATCCATAGTAGCGAAGGTAGATGATAATGAAAAAAGCAAGTACAGACAAAAATCTCAAAGGCAACAGGCAACGTGAAGTGAGGATACGGGTCGTCTTCTGAACAAAAGTGCATCTTCATTTTCCAAGCACTTCTGGCCATTAAACTAGGAAGATGGCGTTCAAAATAGCCACATTAGGAAAATTACAGGGCAGACGTGAAGGCAGCGGGGCCGGGGGTCTATCTGGTTCCGTGTTTTCTTTAAAGCCAGCAATAAAAAGGCAAAGCGTGTTTTCACAGACCTCAACACCTGTCCTAGTGCTTGTCCTGCACTTATCCAGAACTGAGCCCTCTCACCCCTTCCTTCACGCTCACAAAATGCAGCCACAGCAGCCACATGCTGGCTCTCAGCAGTGGCAAGGTCACATATGGCCTCTGTCTTCGTGAAGGCTGGATGAGAAGGTGAACAAAAATCTTTAAATAATAATTCAGTGACATGGATGACACGTGCTAAGGAGGAAGGCAGGAAGAAAAACGATGGGGCATGTTCACACAGCCTCACTCTCTCAGAGAGAAAGCTGCGGAAAACTCCTCCAGCACCCAAGTCACAGTGCCGGTATAAACCCTCCACTGACAGGGCCAGTTATTTATGTCTCCATGAATTTAATTGACTGGTGATTTCCACTGGCTCAGTGCCTTTGTTTTCCAGTTGAGCAATTTTACAGACTGTTGTGATCTCCCACAGCTTGCAAACTAAGGTGAAGAGACTTTCCTTTAAATAGAGCCCCAGGGCTTCTCCATGACTTAGATATAGTTTTAGGAAATGCCTAAAGCATGGAATTTTAAAACCAAAACCATAAAGAGGAAAACTACAAGAAGTAGATGGAATCCTAGCTTTCAACTACAAAAGAATATGACTCCACTAAAAATAAAGAAAAAAGTTAGAAGACTAAGCCCTATTTTTAATATAGATTATAATGTCTCTGTGTGACTTTTAGTTTTCTCCCTGCCTTAGTTTTCACAGAAGTAACTTTGGTTTATTAACTTTATTCATAGCTGGGTTGGAAATTATTATTATTGACTCCACAATAAAAACAATCTTCCATATAAATGTTTCCTTTTGAAAGAGTGATTCCCATCTAATCCCTATGGAATATCAAGCCCCTTGGAAGCGAGGGTCATTGGCATGTACTAATCACCATCATTCACAAAAGGACCTGGAAAATGGCTTACCTTCAACAGAGTTGCTAATTCCTACCCACAAAGTACTTAATCTGGCATGGCTCAACTTTATTCCTTACTCTCCAGGCTGTCAGTGAATCCATGAAATTCAGTGAGAAAGTTTAAAGGGTACAGAGAGTGAGTGGTTCCTTCATTCATCCGCAACCTCTGGCTTCTCAGATGCAATTCAATGGCCCTTAAGCTATAGAAATTAAAACAGAGCAAATGATTTAAGTATATTTAGGTGGGGTTACACAGCTAGCACATAAAGACACTCAAAAAAGGCTTATTGAATGAGAAACATAAATCAATCCCATCAAGCTATAGAGTACATAGCTTAACATTCTTTCTCCAGATCAACGTGAAAACAGCCAGTGCAAAATAGAGACAATGAAGGTGGCCTCTAACATAATGGTTTCTGACACTCTATTGGCAGCGCAATTTAGGCAAGTGCTAGTCAACGTGTCAGTTTCCAAAATGGTTGTTACCCATCTACAGGGAGATGAAATCAGAGGATATAAACCAATGCACTGCTTCCTTCATCAAGAGAGCTGTGTCTCTCCTTTCCTCCATAAAAGTGTCATCTGGCCTAAACATCTAACCTAACGAAGTAGTTGATTTGCATGCTAGCTCAAGTTCCTCATGTCATCAAGGGTGGGTAACAGTTTAGAAGCATCAGCCTACCCTAAGACCACATTTCAGTAGAGCTTCTTTAAGGACTAGGAGTTCAAAATCTAGAATCATGGGGGTCTGGGTTTAAATCACAACTTCATTACCTCTGTGTATGCAACTTTGGACAAATAACTCTCCCTGCCTCAAACTACTTATCTGTAAAAGCATTATTAAGATTAAAGAAATGAGAAGGTGTCTAAGCATTTAACACAGAGCCTGGCATGTGATGAACAATTGGAGAATGTTATTCAACTTTATGAGTTGGAGCCTTAACATCCACCTTCTTCATGTAGCAGAATGTTAATGACAGAGGAAAAGCAAAAACAACTCAGGGGTAAGAGTGTCTCATCAAGGCAAAATGAATCATTTCTCCCATGACTTTTACTCCTTGCTGCACAGAGCAAAAGAATACAAATACACAATGAGGTGAAGAGAATGGATTGTAACAGAGGCAAAGGCCTGGGAAAGAGCAGAAATGTTTGATGAGCTGTCTCTTTAAAGCCCACACACTTTGGGGGAATTAAAACCTTCATCCCTGCCCACAGCAAACAATTAGAGGGACAGGGAGTGTTCTTTGTGCTACAGGAGAGGGCTCGACAGAACTGTCTGGGCAGAGGTCAGGAGACTGTCTTCAGCAGAGATGCTATAGTTAAACAATAATAGCTCAAACCTGAAAACTCCTTTTACAATCTTTGCTTTCCTGCTTAATGGGAAGAGGATGGTTCTTCAAGATAAGAGTCTGACATTCCCCTCCTTTGCTGGAAAATTAATAAAATTCTCTTTTTCCTTAAACCATGCTTATCCTCATTCTTCACTCAGCTGTGGGGACGAGTACCAAACTTTCAGTAACAGGATGACTAAATATGAGAATTACCAGGTGCTAGCCCTGACTTATGACAGAGTCCTCGAGGCAATTCATTTCATTCTCCAAGTCACAACTTCCTCATCTTTCAAACGACTGTAAGAGAAGTAAAGGGAGGAGTGAATGCTTCCATAACAATAATATCACTTGGCTGCCTGCTTCATGGTCATTGCCTCAAATAAAACCATGTCTACAAAGCATTTTATTAGCCACAGAATGTGAGTACAAACATAGGTGTTAAAGGAAGGGCCTCAAGTGAGCCTGCAGCTGGCTGCCTCCTTGGTCCAGAGTCACCTCTCCTTTTGTCACCTGCTTGCCATGCAAGTCAGTATTCTCCTTGATGACTTCTACAGCGACTTCCCCCTATGTTCCTGAGCCAAACGGGGGACAAGCTGTGGAAGCAATTCCCAGGCTCTGTCACTGTCGATCAGCTCTCCCAGCTGCCTCCAGAAACCCACTCCACGAGTTAATTACCCATTGTGAAAAAGCCATTTATCCTCAAATCCCTGAGCACAGAGCCTTTCAGGTTGGTGCCCTCTAGTTTTTTGAACCTTGTTGCTTCTAATTAGTTGTGACATCCACCTTCTCTGCATGCCACAGAATATACTCCCTTGCTTGTCTCTTCCTGGATTTTTAGTACTTACTCCCACTGGTATTCATTCTGGGGTTCTCTAGAATCCCTGTAGACTTCATAAACATTAACAGTGATCTTAAAGTGTCAGTTGGTGAGATAGAAAAAGACAGACACACAGACTAAGTGACAGAAGTATCTGCACAGACACCTGAAATGGGAAACACTCAAAGGACTGGGCAGGCACTAACGGGGTACTCAGATAAGAAGCAGGGACAATGAGAGAGTCCCTGCTTACAGGTACAGTGTAGTATAAGGAGACATTAGTGGTCTAGGTCAAACTTAAATATCTGTAAAAATTACCTGGGCAACCTTTTTCCTTACGCCTTTTCCTCTTTGCCACCTAGAGAAACAGAGCATTGTGAACTACAGCAGGAAACTAACCAGACCACGATCTTTTCTTAAGATGCAAAGTCTAGGACTCAGGAGCCAAGATGGCAGACTACAGCCAGGTTTTTACAGAAGCTCCCATCCAGAAGGAGACTTAAGGACAGAAGTTTAGCAAGGGAGTTGATGGTTTGGAGTGGAGCCAAGAGAGAAGATTGAAGAGCGCACTTCAACCTTCCTGAGACAAGCGGAGACCCCCAAAATATAATCAAAAGGTACAAAATCCACCACCAAGCGGATGGGAGTCCCCTCCCCAACAAGGGCTCACAGTTTCCTCCATGCAAACAAGCGAGCACAGTTCGAACATCCACCCACTCTATCCCACAGGAGAGACCCCCTAAAAACTGGACGTCCTACCCCTGCTGGCATGCCACGACACCCTCCTGCCAGGCCTAAAACTGTAAATCTGTATAAAACTGTATATATTCCCCACCTGCAACACTGAACTCTGAGGATTCCCCCCACCACCACCCACCCACTCCGAGGTCTGGAGGCTTGTTACCTATGGAGTCCAGATTCTTGGAGATCTCCTTGAGAGAAGTGGAGGGGAAAAGGGCTGGTGCTGCTCTGTGCTGACTGTGGCACAGGAGCAAGCAGAAGAAAGTTGGCTTAGAGGAAGCCATAGAGCAACAATGGCATCCTGAGCAGTGAACTGATGCCATTCCAGATAGGCAAGCCCTGTCTCTCTGGGCAATCAGAGGTTCTGGACAGCAGCCACAGGCGGAACAGACTTGGTAACTTTCATAAGTAAAGAGACAATTAGCACCAGCCCTCAGGGGACTAAAGCTGAGACAAAGGCAGTGGGCAGGCAGAGGCTGGAATTGACACCTGAGTGTAAACCCTATTGCTTGCTGCTCAGAGCTGAGTTCACCAGCTCTAGCAGCCTCTGACTTGCAGAAGAATTTAGACTGGACAGAAGATGTGAGGCTGGAACAGAAAGAACATCCAAAGCCTAAATTCTTCCCCTGCCTGACTGGACTCAGATTTCCCAGCAAGCACCTCACTTTCAGGGGAATGCTGAGACAAAGGCAGTGGGCAGGCAGAGGTGAGGATTGACACCTCAGTGTAAACTCTAATTATTTGCTTCCCAGGGTTGAGTCCCTCATCAGCTCTAGCAGCCTCTGACTTGCAGAGGAATCTAGCCAGGACAGAAGGTGAGGGGCTGGAATTGAGAGAAATTTCACAGCCTAAGTTAAACATTCGAGGCCCCCCTGCCGGACTCAGATTTCTGGGTGATTTTGGCAGTTGTAAACCCCAGGAGCAGTTGCCTACTGGAGTGAATAGGGTCACAGACCTGGGGGATTACAAGTTACTGGGTACAAGGTGGGGAAGGAGGTGTTAATCTTCCCAGACTAACCCATTTTCTGGGTGGGTCCTTTTGCCCTCACAGAGCACTGGAGCAAGTTATATCTGAGCTGTGAGCAGACCCCTTTTATCTAGCTGCCGGAGACATTTGAACTCTTCCACCTGAAACTGGTGCTGACTGGGACAACTGATTTGGACCCCTAAAACCAGGCAGACCACCCAAGGACTTTACAAAGGGGCATCCTGGGTGTATAGTTGAGGGAAGGTTTGATTTTCTTTGCCCAATTGTTGTTTGTAGGGGGTCAGATGACTTAATTGCTGATATTTCTCCACAGCGGAGACTTCAACCAAGAGTAACTGAATCACTAAGGTAGGACAGAGACCAGCTGAAAATAAGACAGAGCCACTTAGCCGCACCACACCAAGCAGGTCCCCAGTCTCTCAGGCCATAACACCGTATGGGTCCTTGACAAACCTTAAGGGGAAAAGTCAAATGGGGTAAAATAATCATGGGGCAGAATCAGTGGAAAAACCTGGTAATATGAATAACCAGAGTAGATCAACCCCCCCCCAAGAAAGGATGTGGCTGGTAATATGAATAAACAGAGTAGGTCAACCCCCCCAAGAAAGAATGCATCAGACGAAACTGAAGATCCCCTTTATAAGCAAATGGCTGGATTGTCAGAAATTGAATTCAGAGTTTGGATTGCAAATAAGATTAATAGAATGAATAGAGGCAAAGATAGAACTAGAAATTCAAGGAGCATTCCAAAAGTTCACTCAAGAATTTAACAAATTCAAAGACAAAACCACCAAAGATTTTGAAACATTAAGGCAAGAGATTGTAGCCCTCAAAGATCTAAAAAATACAGTAGAATCTCTTGGTAACAGAGTACAAGAGGCAGAAGAAAGGATCTCAGATGTAGAAGACAAAGCTTCTGAATATGTCCAAACATCCAAAGAGAATCAGAAATGGAAAGCAAAAATGGACCATTCTCTCAGAAAGCTCTGGAATAATTCAAAGAAAACTAATATTCACCTCATAGGAATTCCTGAAAGCGAGGAAGTTGCTTCACAAAACACAGAGGCTCTTCTTTATGAAATTATGAAAGAGAACTTTCCAGATATGTCAAGAGATCCTGAAATTCAGATTTCAGACAGCTTCAGAACCCCAGTATGACTCAACCCAAATAAGACATCCCCCAGACACATCATAATTAATTTCACTAAAGTTAATATGAAAGAGAAAATGTTGAAAGCAGCGAGACATAAGAAAACCATAACCTACAAGGGGAAGAATATTAGAATAACTGCAGATCTCTCTGCCGAAATCTTTCAGGCAAGAAGAGGGTGGTCATCGAAATTTAATCTCTTAAAACAAAATAACTTTCAGCCCAGGATCCTGTATCCAGCTAAACT